>JAPZIH010001117.1:5000-59152 GCA_027410445.1 Discoglossus pictus
GAAGCTGTTAATAATGAGATTGATGATAAAGTTGTCGAAAAGAGACAGTTGGAGAGGGCTGCGCTCCATGAGTGACAGAGGGCATGCCCTGCTTTCACAGCCAAGAACGCCGCCTCCAGCAGCGAGCCGACAGTGCCTGGACACAGTGCCAAGACTGTTAGAAGGAGCATGAGGGACGACAAGCCTTCAGTATCTCTATTAATACCGAGCTTCTGGATTCATGAATAATAATTTTCCGCCCTATTCTTTGTATATTCTGGACTACTCGAGTTCAACAGCCCACACCTAAACCTATCTTTACATGATTTGCATGTAATGTGCCAACATGGGTACCATCATCGTACGTGGTCACTCAAAAGGTTTACAGGAACATTTTGTGTTTTTCGCCTTAGAACGACATTGAGGTGTGCCATAAGTCCATTTAAAAAAAATCTTAGGATGACAGGGTTGGAATAAAAGCAATATTCCCAGATGGACGGAGGCGTTCAGTGTTCTAGCCACAGGTCTGGCTGATAATATTATTCAGCCACCATCAAGGAATGGCAACATTGAAGCAGCATCCGGTAGTGTTAGTCCATATGTCACTGCTGGTTTATCTGCGCTTTCCAACTGATTCTGGCCATGTGCTGTCTAGATATGTATATTGCACTTATACATATGGAACTTCTATTAGGATCTGCTAACGCTACTTTTAATTAATTAATTTAAAAGATGGGCAATTTTACAATTTTTTAAAAAATCAGATCAGATTTTTATTTTTGATCTTGCTGATAATGATTAGGAATAGTGTTTAATATACATAATGAATATAAGGTAACGCTATAGTGTTAATATATTATTAATTTGTTTATTTAATAACTGGTTAGCATTATTGTTAGTATTTTAAGAAAAAAAACATGCATACCTGGACTTCATTGAGTGGGGGGGGAAAAAGATTGCTGTCTTTTTTTCAAGGTTCAATAATTTATATGTTAAAATAAATATACTGATTGTGTACCCTTGTCTGCTTTGGTGTCCTTTAATTAAACCTTCTAATCTAGCACATTAGATACTCTACAAGATTAGCATCACATATCTAGTTGTCAGTGTGGGAAACGCTTAGATGTTGGTCACGCTGTTGCGCAAACGCAATGAACACCAAAGCCGCTCATTGTGAGGCCCCCTTCCTCCTC
The DNA here is from genome assembly GCA_027410445.1 of Discoglossus pictus. Lineage (NCBI taxonomy): Eukaryota > Metazoa > Chordata > Amphibia > Anura > Alytidae > Discoglossus > Discoglossus pictus. The sequence continues at coordinate 6,173 of JAPZIH010001117.1, forward strand.
CCCAAGGCTTCTCTCCTCGATGGGAGGCCCCCAGGGCTCGCATCACCCCCAGCTGCAGGCCCAATGTTTCTCCTCCCTCCTTTCCCCTTATCCTCCTCCTCCCTTTCCCCCTCTCCAATTACCCCCCTCTCCCTCCAATTACTGTGATCAGATGAGCTCCTGCTGAAGCGCGTCTTCTGGCTGTGTCTGACCGGCATATGCTAATGACGTGACGTCACATGCACGTCACGTCATTAGCATATGCCGGTCAGACACAGCCAGAAGATGCGCTGCAGGGAAGAGAGCAGCAGGAGCTCATCTGATCACAGTAAGAGAAGGGAAAGTGGATAGGGATGTTGTTTCAGAGGGGAAAGGTGGGGAGGAGGATAAGGGGGGAAGAGACAGGAGAGGGAGAGCATGGCAAAGAGACACAGGAGGGAGTAGAGGGGAAAAAAGACTGGTGGGAGAGACAGAATGGGGGAGAGGAGGGGGAAAAGGAGACCCAAAGAAGGGAGATGAGGGTGTAAAGGAGACGCAAGTGAGTGAGAGGAGGGGGGAGATGAGACACAAGGGAGGAAGTAGACATGAGGAGAGACTCTCAATAAACGCCAAAGGTGCTCACTTCGGGTGGCAAAAAGCAATGTAAGGATTAAAATTGTATTCCCAACATTGTTGACAGGCAAGTAGCTAGTTTTATATAATAAGATGTCATTTCCAGGTTTAGGTACTGAGTACAAGATGGTAAACAAACTGTATTACACCTTAGGTGTATGTACTTTGAAGGTAGCCCTAACCGGTCTTTGAGAATGTGGATGTAATTCCCTTTTGTGTGTCGTCAGTTGAAGCCTATTATCACTCATGAAGTCATATTTTTTATGGTGAAACGCTTTTTATGTGCTTTTTATCATTTATTGCTAGAGCTATTTACTTTGCTTTTATTGTTCTATTTTTAAGCATTGTTTTATAGCCTTTGGGCCTTTTATGTTATCTTAACTGTTATATCTACCATTTTATCTATTTATACTTACACTCCAATAAATTATTTATCAATAGTACTTACGAGTGTAAGTGTGTGTTTACTAGGGCTACTTGTATCTGTACTCACTAATCTGTCTCTGTAGATATATATATATATATATTAGATATAGGAGTGGAGGATCACTCCAAGTAGCCACTAGTACCTTGTTCCTAGAGAAATCGCATATATATGTATATATATTTCCGTGGACCACTACATCAAGGATTGGTGTAACCTTACACAGCCTCCTACGAGGTTCATGATACAGGAAAGACTGGCTATATTTCTTTATCAACAATGTGTAATCTTGGGTTAGGTATGTTATTTATCTTTCTATGCTTCAAATAAGGGCCCTATGTAAATCTCTGCAAAACCAATTGCAAGTGCCACAGCAGCACACTAAATCCTACCTAGCCATGTTAATCCCTCATCCCTAAAACATTGAGAGAAACTGCTACAGGTCTCTGCTGCGAATGAACTTCACAACAAAGATGAAAAGGAAGGCATAAGTATCCACTGATTTTTGCATGGACAATAAATTAGAGTTACTCTGTTACACACTGACACCTAAACCCTAGGCTAATAAGATTTTACAGATTACAGGGCAATGCCATAATTGAAAAAGCAGAAGAAAGATTTACGTGTACTGAAGATCACTCGCAAGTAGTTTTCAAACCCTTGCTGAGTCCCCCAGAAGCATTTAAAGTGACAGTATAGCACAAAAAGTACTACAAAATGATGATATTTCAACATTATTTGGCACTTAACAATCCAATATCAACATATGTGGAATAAAAAAATATGCTAGGTTAGTATTAAGCATATTTTATGATCCAAAATCCAGAGTAACACACAACCCAGTAAAAACGCTCTAATGCATTGTCCATAAATATATCATACTTTAGCACAAAAATAACATAATAACATAACATCTTTATTTATTAAAGCTATAAATACAATTGTCATATCTCTTTTAATATGAAAATCTATTAATACATAAAAAAATATTTTTATATATATATATATATATATATATATATATATATATATTTGTTTATATATATTTATATGTAATGTTTCCTTGCAGCAGCAGATCCAGCACTTGTTATGAGACTTCCCACTCATCATAATATTCATGGCGTTTCCATTTCCTATTGGCTCCTACAGCTCTGTCTCATCCGTAAAGTTTAGTTTGGCTGCTCCCTGCACAGAAATCTGTTAAGGCAGGATTTACAGCGGTGCCCTAACTTAGAGCACCTGTTTTACATAATTCTAAAATTGTAAGGTATCATAGGTAGGAACTCGCTGCTTCTGGTTATTTATATATCTATCGTTATATATTTTCAATCATCATTCAGAAGCATTGTGTTAAAAAGTAGGCAAATCTCGTGATTAAAAATCTACTGCACAATGAAAAAAAATATATATTTACTTTTAAGTTTAAGAGCACAATTTAGCAGGACAAAAGTCATACAGCTAGTTTAAAATTAGAAAAAAATAAACTATGATGCTTCTGTAGGACCCTAAAAGGATCAATGATAAATTGGTTGAAGCTGTGCATAAGAAGGGTGTTTACATTTCTGGATAAATGTAGTTTCATTGAATAATTCAATGTGTCTGCTTATGGGCCAGTGAGGGGGGAAGGGTTTGGTGTCAATTTCAATTTTATCCAGGTATCAAATGATCTGGATTTCTGATGGTCTCTCACCGGCCCACCAGAATGAGGTGGATGACCATCATCCAGTATGTGATATAACAGGCACAAAATGGATTGTCCTCTTTAACTGGGTCTTCAAAAAATTAACTCTCCCGAAAATGCTTTATATCCACGTCTTACACAGCTGCTAATATTGCTTGGTACAGCATCCCTTTTATTGACTGGGGGAGTAAAAGAGCATGTATACATGTATAGAGGCTACACCTGTACCTGTCATGGTGCAAACTGCTTTACAGTATGTGTCTTGTGAGAGAGGACGGGCGGTGCCTGTTCTGCAGTGTGTGTGTGTGTCCCTTGGGTGCTGCGTTCATATATTAACTTTAGGAACCCTTGGTTGGTTGGCTACTTCTAAATTGTAAGTAATTTTCTTGTAAAACATTTACATTGACATTTGTAATATTCAAGTGTCATTCTATCTTTCTAATCCACCCACAAATGGTTGTCTGATAGTTTTTGCTTTTTTTGCGATTTATTGGTAATAATTGCTCATTATTCTCCATGGCTCAGAATTTATTGACTTTAGTGAATTCTGTGTGAAGAACAAAAAACTGGCCATGCTCAGACACCAGGGAACAACTAAACTGATGAGATAGATTACCCCGGGGATCTTACCATCCTGAGTATTTTGTTTATCACTGAAGACAATAGATTCAGAGCCCCAATGGACATTTAGCAGTTATTGGTAAGGATCTCCCATTAACAAGAGATATGACTCTTTGTTTGTAGATGGATCAGAGAGTCTAACATCAGCTTTTTTAAATGATAAAGTACTTGATATTACCTATAGTTTTAAATTATACCATATAATGGAACCTTAGCTGTGTTACTGTAAGACTGTCGCTCATGGGCATATTTAGGTTTTAGGCCATTCAGATTTGTGCCCCCCATTTGGAGCTCCTCCTGTCCGCTTTTTCTATCTAAAATCATATGTATATGTATGTATTTATAAATGTTTGTGTGTATATATATATATATATATATATATATATATATATATATATATATATATATCACACATACAATAGTTGTCAAACTACGAGACGTTGTCACGCTTTGCGTGGTGCTTACGACTTAGGCGGCGCTCATCGCTTGCGAGCCTCACCTAGTTAACTCGCCTGCAAGCCGTTAACTTGCAGCACTTCGGTGCTCATTGCCTGCGAGCCTCATGTAGTGAGGCGAGCCGTTAAGGCACTAAAACTCGCTGCATAGGACCGTGCAAAACACCACCAACCGCGTACCACTTTCACACAGGAACGTACGAGGTACAAAATACACTATTACAAAGGACGGAAAATGCTTGCAACAATGCCATTTTGCAACAATAACTTGCAACTACTAAAATTACGTATCTAAAATGGTGCTTTACACAACTAAACCAATGGTTTGCCCTCGCACACGCAACCTATTTCTAATGCACAGTTGGGACATTCATGACACTTTCTCCTCAGGGCAGCAACAGTCCAACTGTACATTGTATGCTGCAGGAAAATAAAAAGAGATTCTTAGCTCTTCAGGCTATTGATTGCTGGATATATTAATTAGAAATTTGGTAAATTATATTAATTTATTAAGTAACTAATGAATGAATTATTAGTCAACAAAGTATAGATATATATATCTGTCTATGTGATGAGCGCTGAAGGTGCTCAGAGGAGCAAAAGTACACGAGAGGTGAGGCTCGCAATGAGCACCAAAGGTCCTCAGAGTAGAAAAAGCTTTACATTGTGTAGCAAACAGCATTGCCATGGCTTCAAATGTTATTGCCCCGTCATTTTTGACGGGCAAGTCGCTAGTATAATAAATAAATGGTACATTTGTGTTCACATTTCAATGTCTAAAACAAGTTAAAAAACCTGCTTCCAGCTCAGAATTCCGAGAAAAACAGTTATTACACTGCACTGCCTGGGCCTCATCGTTCTAGGCAGAAACACCCCCCCACTGTAGTTACTTTCTGCAAAAGCAAGATCATTTTTTAGTGAGAGATTCCATTTAAACCCAAGACCTGAGCCATACAGATCCGCATATCTATACCATAGGCCCACACATTAGCCAACTCTTCACTTAACATTCCCGTCCATAAGTGCACAGACACGTAAGGTCCTCTTTGTTTTATCTTCCAAGCTTTGCATTTCATGAACAGGTGCTTGCAATGATTTTTTTTTTGTGTGTTTTGTTTTTAACTATTCAGTTCTGGTAGACTTAATAGCCTGGTGGCTAAATTGAGTCTATAAAGCTTATCTTGTATATATTTAGAGAAAAGTTCATTTAGGGATTAGGGAATGTGTCTTGTATATGCGCCATTAAGCATAGCACATCTGCCACTGAGCTGGGAATCGGGAGAACATTGAGAGAACTTACAAAGGAAATCTTTTTTGTTCATTCAGACATGCTCAACATAAAGGCATTTGCATACTGCGGAGACCACATCTCAAGCTGTAAAATAATTCACCAGTCAAGAGCCAGGGGTTAAGGTTTGAAAAATCAATTTTTTACCTCTCTACGTCTTCATCAAATACAAAAAGTGGGTCAATAACATTGCCAATAAAAATGGAACATGCTTGTCTGAAGTCAACGGGAAAAAATCCTTTGGGGATTTCTCGCCACAAGATATTGCTAAGATCCTTTTTAGTGTTTTTTTTTTTATGTGAATACACAGGTATGCTTTGGCGGTAAAGGAAAAAAGAAGAAAGCACTGAAAAACATTCTTATATCTATAAAATGTCTTTTCATTAAAAAATAATAAACTGACCGAAATAACCTTTCTCCTGGCCCTACCTGAAGCAAAGAGATTAATCAATATATATGTAGCAGTATTGGTAAACTCTGTGATGTGGTATTTTCTGAGTGATAACTTCATGATCTGATCATCATACAGACACCATGTGTGCTTCTATCATACACCACCTAACAAACGTGTAGGAAGAAGCTGAATGTAATATCCTTGTCATAAGACAAGTCTGGGGAATTGATATATAGATGTAGACAAGTGATACTGTATTACATTTGTAAAAATTCTATGTTTTTGTTCTGACGACTGGCTGGTTCTCTTGTAACCTTCAAGTCACATTATTATAACCACCAGCTATTATCCTGAATAACCGCTGGGTGCAGAACGGACAACAGCTAGACGGCATGGTCATGAGTCAATAAGATACTAGAAGGTTGGCAAGGGTATCTGGTGCCATGCAGACTGCAGGGCATCCACTAGTTGCTGTAGAGTGCGTGATGGAGGATCCATATGGTGAACATGGCAATCGAGGTAGTACCACAGGTGTTCAATGGAGTTCAAGTCCGAAGAATTTGTAGGCCAGGGAAGTACTTGGAAGTCTTTGTTGTGCTCCTCCAACCACTCCATGACAATTCAGGCCATATGACATGTTGCATTGTCCTGCTGGAAGATCCCTTTCTCTCCAGGGAAGACATTCAACATGTATGGTGTACATGATCTTCAAGTGTAGAGTGTAGGTTGGCCATCACATACCTTTGTAGCCGATGTTCAACTCTGACATTAATGGCACGTGGTGCTCTGCAGTTTCCATTCCATTTATTCGCAATGGTGCCGTTTGTCCAATCATGGTACACTTTAACCACAGCAGCACGCAAACAGTTCACAAACAGCGCCATTTCAGAAATACTGCCACTCTTGGCCCGAAAGCCAATGATCATTCCCTAATTAAAGTCTGATAAATCACACGTGTTACCCTTGACAGCGATGGTTGATATTTTTGTATCATGCCTACATGTCACCTTATATAACCACCAAGCCAATTTACGACGCGTTCCATATATAATTGGCTACGCGCTGCTGGCATCAATAGTAGTCATAATAATGTGACTTGAAATTGTGCGATTAATCTGACTTTGAAAAGGGGATGGTCATTGGCTTTCGGGCCAAAAGTGGCAGTATTACTGAACTGTTTTTGTGAACTGTTTGAGTGCTGCTGTAGTTAAAGTGTACCGTGACTGGACAAACGGCACTAGTGGGAATAAATAGCGTGGAAACTGCGGAGCACCACGTGACTTTGATGTCAGGGGTGGACGTCGGCTGCAAAGGTGTATGAAGGCCAACCAGCACTCTACTGTTGAGCAACTCACCATGTAAACGAACCAGGGGGCTACCAGACATGTGTCTAAAATGACAGTACAGCCAACCCTTTTGCTTATGGGGATTTAAAGCAAATGGCTGCTCACTGCACCCTTGCTGATGAGGGTTCATCATCAAAAACTGCTTCAATTTGTATGGCCATACTGAAATTGGACCTCTTCTGATTGGAAAATGGTTGCCTTTTCTGATGAGTCACGTTTTCTGCATCGTCGACTGGACGGATGTTGGTGTGTCAGGTGCGAAAACTCTGAGAACAAATAATTTTCATTGTTGGAAGAGGTTGTGACAGCATTATGGTCTAAGGAATGTTTTCTTGGCATTGTCTGGATCCACTCATATCTCTGGAAGGCACTCTCAACCGATTGGGTTATCTATCTATCTTTGCAGATCAAGAACACCCAGACATATTGGCGGTCTTCCCTGGAGCGGATGGGATCTTCCAACAGGACAATGGAACATGTCATAAGGCCACAACAAAGACTTCCAAGTACTTCCCTGGCCTCCAAATTGCCAGTAATTGAACCCTATTGAATACCTGTGGGACCACCTCGATCACCATGTTTGCCAAATTGATCCTCCACCATGCACTCTTCAGTAGCTGTTGGATGCACTGCAGTCTGCATGGCCAACTTCCAGAATCTTATCGATTCACTACCACACCGTCTACCTGCTGTCTGTGCTGTACATGCCGGTTATTTGGGATATTAGCTTTTGGTTATCATAATGTGACTTGACTGTGTATATATGTGTATATATATATGTGTATATATATATATATATATATATATATAAAAAATCACATATATAGTTGTGAGCAGCAACATTTTTTGCCGACGCCATCAAGGGGGCGTGGTTATGACATCAGGGGGCAGGGCCTAAAATCTGATCTTTACAGAAGCTGGCGGCCACTTGCATTTCAGAGAAAGACAGCAAAGTGAGAGAGAGAAGGAGGGAGAGAGGTACAGAGTGAGAGAGACAGGTACAGAGAGAGATATGTACAGAGAGGGAGGGGTACAGAGAGAGAGAGAATTACAGAGCACGAGTGCACACAGACAGAGAGGGCGCACAAAGACAGTGCACAGAGAGAGAGTGCTCAGAGAGAGAGAGTGCAGGACAGAGCGCACAGATAGAAAGCAGAGAGAGCGCACAGAGATTGACAAAGAGAGGGAGGGTTACAGAGACAGATCACACACAGACAGCAGTGTACACAGAGCGCAGATAGAGAAAGCGCACATGCAGAGAGCACACAGAGAGGGAGGGGTACAGAGAGAGAGAGAGCACACAGACAGCACACACAAAGAGAGAGAGAGTGCACAGAGATAGAGAGAGTGCACAGACAGAGAGATGACACAGACAGCGCACACAGAAAGCAAGAGAGATTGCAGAGAAAGAGAGAGCACACAGACAGCACACAAAGAGAGAGAAAGCGCAGAGAGTGCACAGAGATAGAGAGAGCGCACAGAGAGATCACACACAGACAGCGCACACAGAAACCAAGAGAGATTGCAGAGAGAGAGACAGCACACAGACAGAGCGCACAGAGAGAGAGAGAGAGTGCACAGACAGAGAGCAGAGGTAGACAGCGCACAGAGAGAGAGACACAGAGAGCAGAGACAGAAGGCACACAGAGAGACAGGGGGCACAAAGAGAGAGAGAGAGACACCGAGAGCACACAAAGATTGCTCATTGCTGGCGAGCCGTTAAACACGTCACACGCACGACTTAGAAAAAAAAAAACACCTCGGAACCAACCTTAACGTAACAAACACGCACTAGAATCCGACTATAACGGCCGACCATAGCGCAACTAAAAACAGTGAAAACACACCAAATACTCACACAAACTACATAAAAAGCTTACCCATAGCAAGGGGGGGGGGCACCCAGGACCTCTGAAAGTGAAGTTGCACCTCCATTTAAGTCCAAATTCCCGAGTTCAGACACACGAAAAACCCCTAAGCGAGAGAAAAAATGGCCGCCGAAAAAAACGAAAACCAGGCTCACAGCCCAGCCACGTACAAATTAGCCAAGAAGGGATCCGAGATAAGCTCAGAAACACGCATTAACCCCAAGGGATCCGAGATAAGCTCGGAGCCCTGCATTAACCCCACATTAACCATCGCAGTGGGGGTCCCCCGCTGCGATCAAAATTCAAATTCCCGCGTTACAGGTCCTTAAAGGACCGTAAAGGTCTTTAAAGGACCCGTTGTAAAAGAAAAAAAAATATACACTGTCACCCTGTCAATCATGGGGGTCAATACAGACCCCCATAACACCCTCATTAACCCTGTCACTCATGGGGTAAATATAGACCCCCATAAGCCCTTCATTAACCCTGTCACTCATGGGGGTCAATACAGACCCCCATAAACCCATCATTAACCTTGTCACTCATGGGGGTCAATAGAGACCCCCATAAGCCCTTCATTAAGCCTGTCACTCATGGGGGTCAATACAGACCCCCATAAGCCCTTCATTAACCCTGTCACTAATGAGGGTCAATACAGACCCCCATAAGCCTCTATTTAACCCCATCAGTCCCATAAGGGTATATTAACACCATTATGGGCCTGTTACAACACTACATTAACCACATAAGTGCCATGATGGTCCTCAAGGACCATCATGACACTAAGTATAAACACTATACTGCACTATACCACCCCCAATAAAACATTAAATATCAACTAAACACCCTCTACACTAACCTATGAACATCTACACTACCTACCCCTATTAACCCCCACCACTCTAATTACAGAAAAAAAAAGCCTAAAGTCACACAAAAAAAAAACTACATTACAGAAAATAAAAAAACCTGTCACAAAAAATAAAAAAAGGAACATTACAGAAAAAAAAAAAAAACATTACATCCCCCCCTCACTATAGAAAAAAAAAATACACACCTGAAAAGGAAATACATATCATACAAATACATACAATACAAATACATACAATACAAATACATACAATTACAATACAATACAATTACATACAATACAATACACCCTATCTAATATACAGTACATCACACAATCTATCTAAATAAATAGCATAATCTATCTACAATACATCCTATTCTATCTATATAAAATGCATACCCCTAGCTAACATACAATAAATGCTATCTATATATTAACTAATCTAAGTCTAAGCTAAAATAAAATAATTAAGACCACTTACCTTTGCAGATGTTCATTGAGATCAGCCACCTACGAAAAAAAAAAAATTAAAAAAATTAGTGCAACACGTTTACAGTTCTAAAATAAACATTCTATACATTCTAAATATTCTACTCAGCTTTCCGGCATGTCCCGTCCTTATTCTTTTAATCCTTCTACGGCACGGCACCTGTTAAAAACACACAACATTAATACACATACATCAAAAAAAAATAAACATAATCTACATTCTACTTACCTCCCCGCGATGTCTCCGGCCTCCTCCGGATCCTCTTCTGCCAGGCCCTGTATAAAAAATAAATAAATAAATAAATATACTTACATCCGCACTCCCGGACATCCCCAACGCTAATGAGGCTCCAGGAGACTTTTCCGGAAGAAAATAAGCAATGGCGCCTTCTGATTGGTTGAAAACACTGTCTATCAAATTCACCCAATCAGGAGGCGCCAATGTGTGAACCAATCACAAAGGGATACACCCTAAAATCCCACTCTGATTGGATAATGTACCTGTCAATCTTCATTTAAACCAATCACAAGGCGGAGATGCCTTCAGCCAATCACAATGGAATACACCCCCACAGGGTGATTGGTTTGGAGCCTCTGCGCATTCTGATTGGTTGCACTGATAATAGCCAATCACAATGGAATACAGCCTCACGTACTGATTGGTGAGGGATTTACGCATTCTCATTGGCTACTGTTAATATCAATCAATATTACAGCCAATGGGAAGGCGCAGATGTCTTCACCAATCAGTACGTGGGGGTTTATTCCATTGTGATTGGCTGATGGCAATAAAGCCTTAGGATTGGTTCAAATAAAGATAGGTGTGTTATCCAATCAGCGTTGTATTTTGGGGTGTATACTTTTTTCATTGGTTCACAAATGGGGTCTTCTCTTTGGCTGAATTTGATAGACAGCCTTTTCAGCCAATCAGAAGCCGCCATTGCCAATTTTAGACATCGCGGAAAGGTAAGTATAATGTAGATTGTGTTTATTTAACTTTGGTTTATGTTTACTAATGTAATGTTTTTTTTTACAGGAGTAGCGCCGGACAAGACGCAAAGATGGACGGCGGAACATGGAGGACGTGACATGCTGAGACGTGACATGCTGGAACGGGACATGCTGGAAAGGTGAGTATAATACTTAGAATGTTTAGAATGTTTAGAATGTTTAGGTATTTCATGTAAACGTGTTGTATTAATTTTTTAAATCTTTTTTACTGTAGGTTGCTGATCTGAAGAAACATCTCAAAGGTAAGTGGTCTTAATTATTTTATGGTAGCCTACAATTAGGGTAGCTATATATATATATATATATATATATATATATATATATATAGATAGATAGCATGTATTGCATATTAGATAGATAGATAGATAGATAGGGGGATGTATTATTAGATAGTATTGTATATTAGATAGTGGGATGTATATTAGATAGGGGTGTATTGTATTGTATTTTATTTGATTGTTTTGTATTTTATTTAATTGTGTTGTATTGTATTTTATTTAATTGTGTTGTATTGTATTATATGTATGTATTATATGTATTTCATTTTCAGGTGTGTAATTAAAAAAAAAAATTGTAGTGAGGGGGGGTTGTAATGTATTTTGTTATTTTCTGTAATGTTCCTTTTTTTATTTTTTGTGACTTAGGTTTTTTTTTTTGTTCTGTAATGTACATTTTTTATTTTTGGTGATTTTAGTTTTTCTTATTTTATGTAATGTAGATTTCTGCTTTTTGAGGAATTTAGTTACTTGAGGCACACAGTACACTCACATTGTGTGACAAACAGCATTTCAACACTTTCTTTTATTGGCCGTCATTTTTTGACAGGCAAGTCGCTAGTATATATATAAATGGCCTATGAGTCAACTGGGTTACTAATCATCTAAGGATATTTACTAAACTATCACAGGGGCTGTGATAGAGCATATACAGTACAGTCATTCACATCACTCTCTCTCTAATGCTTAGTAAATCTCCATCCTCATCACATCTGCTTTCACAGCTTAGTAAATATATCCCTCAAAGATACTTCTAAGAATAGTAAGTAGAGTTAAATACTGAAATACTTATCATCAACAATTCCTCATAGTTTTCATTAAGTATTTATTGTGATGAGATTTTTCACCAACATTAAATCTTAAATTGTTTGGTATGCTATTATTATAAAAAAATGTAAATAATTATTTGAATAAAAAATAAATAAAGGAAAAATTATCAATATATTTAAAATAGATTATTTTAAAGAACTGCACTCGCAAATGAGCAACTTTTTTTTAGAATAGAGGATACAATAATTCAGCATGTAATATTTTACTTTTTATATGTAATTCAACTGATTTCTGAGGTGTGAGGAGCAATGTAAATGTGACATCTACAACTGCCACTCACTTCAATAGGAGTAATGTAAAGTCCTATAGAAAAGCAAACTCTAGCTCTTTGTTATTTAATTGGTACATACTGTATATCACAAGTAGACTTTTTTTTATAAGTTATACATTATAAACGTGTAAAATCTTTACTTGAATCCACAAAATAAACTGTAAATGTATATTTCTGTTAATAATCTCATAATCTCTGTTGCACAGATGCTAATTTAACCATTTTCACTGTAAAATGTACCTGTAATATATTGCAAGGCTGCAAATTAAATGCTGGCAGCGAGTCGCTGTTTAGACCCAAATTGCACTGAAATTGCTATATTGCAAACACACCACTTGCTTCAGTGAAAAGCGAATGTTCATTTCATGTTCGGATCTCCAAGATGATTTATATTTCTTCTTCTTGTATATTACTGGAGGCTTAGTGTTTTCAAACAAAAAATAGGAGCAAATGCCTGTAAGGAAATGTCCTACTGTGTACGGATTGGCTGGATGTAGATATCTCTATTCAGTTCTGTTGAAAAAGCTGCCACAATGATGTGGGAACTAGAATAAAATCAAACGGAAGTACAGTGACCCTAAATGGTTTCCTATTATCAAGGCTAGTTCTTCAAAAGAACATATTATAAATATGAGTACTACTTGGTGCTAGCTTGGAGCCTGACAGTGTGTGTTTATCTTATCTGTCCGTAGTGGAAGAGTGGGACAAAGGATTTGTTAGTGTTTTTAGCATTTGACACCGACACCTGTTCTCAGCACAACAATCGAGTTGGTTTCATTTTGTGTTTGTGTCGTTCAGTTGTGTCTGATTCTCCATGACCTCATGGACCTCAACACACCATGCTGATCCACTTGGTATTCATGGCTAAGATACTGGAGTGGATTATCAGTTCCTTCTCCAGTTGGCCACAGCATACAGCTCCTGGTATTCCTAGGTGGTCTCCCATCCAAATACTAACCAGGCCCAGCCCTGCTTGGCTTCAAGGTGGTGTGACTTCTTGGTTCCCTGGCTGGAATTGAACCCAGGTCACATCAGTGAAAGCACCAAATCCAAACCCCTGGACCACCAGGGAACCCGGTTTCATTTTAAAGAGCATTAAAAACTGTATACATTGTGCAAGTCATTTTCTCTACAGTAACTAATTCCTGAGATATTGAACATTCTTTTCATGTCATCTTTATGCTAACATGCAGCTCCATATTCTAATTTGTAGCTGTGAGTATGTGCTAAGCATTGGGTAGGGAATTTAGCTGCATGATTACATCAGGCACATTGTTTTTGCCATCACAGAAACAAATAAGAATTTGCACATCAAAGCAGCTCATTTGTATAATAATGCTCAATAAACAATGCTGTATATCCCATGAATGGCTAGTACAATGTACAGTAAGTTTCCCAGTCTCTTTAAAGAGACATCTTTTTATTTAGAAAATTAAGAAAATAAATACCCCCTTAATTTATTAACTATTAAAGGGATTCTTTCACACCAAATCAAGCTGTTTTAAGTTATTCCTAAAATTTGCTATACAAAATATTAGCCACTTGTTCTTAAAGTGAATCACTCATGCGGTATTCAGCATTGCTTGTGCTGCATTTTCGATGCAAATTAACTGCTCCCAAATACTAATTAGCTCTTAATTTTGATCAATTTCTACCTGTTTGTCTTTGTGGTGGCCAAAACTTACAAATTTACCCCAGTGTTAGCATGCAGTTAAACCCTTCCCCCACTCCAAACAAACAATTTGAGCTGCACATTAGCATGTTGAGTCACACAACAGCACGAAGCAGCTTCAAAAATGAAGTGTCTCAGGAATTATTTACTGTAGAGAAAAAAGGTTAGTGTAATGCATACCCAGTTTTAATGCTCTTTAATATAAAACCATCTTCCTGATGGGATGACAGTGTTTGTTTTATTGTGAATTGTTTTTTTTTCTCAACCTTGTTTTTATCATCTAAATGGAAACCTTGAATGAGATGCAACTCTCAGTAGGATTATGTAGAACCTTGTTTGTCATCTAAACTGGAACCTTGAATTAGATGCAACTCTCAGTAGGATCATCTAGAACCTTGTTTGTCGTCTAAATGGGAACCTTGAAAGAGATGCAACTCTCAGTAGGATCATCTAGTACCTCTTTTGTCATCTAAATAGCAACCTTTATTGAAATGCAACTCTCAGTAGGATCCTCTAGAACCTTGTTTGTCATCTAAATGGGAACCTCAAGTGAAATGCAACTCTCAGTAGGATCCTCTAGAACCTTATTTGTCATCTAAATGGGAACCTCAAGTGAAATGCAACTCTCAGTAGGATCCTCTAGAACCGTGTTTGTCATCTAAATGGGAACCTCAAGTGAAATGCAACTCTCAGTAGGATCCTCTAGAACCTTATTTGTCATCTAAATGGGAACCTCAAGTGAAATTCAACTCTCAGTAGGATCCTCTAGAACCTTGTTTGTCATCTAAATGGGAACCTTTATTGAAATGCAACTTTCAGTAGGATCCTCTAGAACCATGTTTGTCATCTTAATGGGAACCTCAAGTGAAATGCAACTCTCAGTAGGATCCTCTAGAACCTTGTTTGTCATCTAAATGGGAACCTTTATTGAAATGCAACTTTCAGTAGGATCCTCTAGAACCTTGTTTGTATCCATGTATTTTATATATTTTTTTATTACGTTTTTGGGCTATCATCAAGTCTAGTGGTCTTTTAAATTCCATAATACATGTAAAGGTTTCTATCATGTCACCTCTTAATATATAAATAGTTCTTTCCTGACTGTATTATAATTTATATTATATAATAATAAGTATACCTGTGTATCTCTAGACACAGAGAATATATCCTGGTTCCGACCCCTGATAAAATTCTCTATGTTTTAAATAATTTGGGCCTTTTTCAAATAATATGTGTGAATATCTGTTTGTATCCATAGATGTAGATACAGGGATATCCTGAAAATATACCCCTGGATCTGTCCTCCAAAGACCAACATTATTGATCAACATAGATATTACTTTAGTGACAAAGTTCGCACCTTAGCACATGTACCCAGTACACCCTCTTTCTGTATTCCGCTCCATGTTTGGGGAACCCTATAAAAAAATCGGCAGATTACAATATAATTATTATTTTAGATGTACTATTTATCACTTTATTACGTAGCATTGAAAATAGGGAACTGTGATTCCATATACACTGGTACCTTGGTTCTCAACCTCCTCAGAACTCAACATTTTCGATACTCATCTGGATGAGCAAAAAATCTTGGTACCCATTGTGCTACCTTGGTACTCATTGTGTTTGCTAAAACCAATTTACATTACTCCTTATGGGAGTTAGGTACTCAACCTTTCTGGTACTGAACCTGCCATCCAGAACAGATTAAGTAAGATACCACTTGTATATAAAAAAAGCTATCAATAAGAACCAAAGACAAAGATTGTGAAGTCCAGCTAGAATCTAGACAACTTCCCACACAGTATGAAGGCTCTTTCTCTCCCACAAACTACAATTCCCAAACTTTATTTGATATAACTATATATATACTTTTACATACTATACCATACTCATTTAGAATTTTTGTGTTGCTGTTTAGTCTTTTAGTTGTGTCTGACTCTGTGACCCAATGAACCATAGCACTCCAGGCACATCTTGAGGCTGGTTGTGCTTATCCATAAGTTTTTTTGGCAAATATATTAGAGTGGGTTGCCAGTGCCTTCTCCAGCGGACTGCGATTTGTCTGACCTCTCTGCTATGACCAGACCATCTTTAATGACCATACATGGTATAGCTCACAGCTTCATTGAAGTACACAAGCCCCTTCAAGATAAGATAGCAATCCAGAAGGGAAGAACATTTGTAAACTATCTTATAATCCAAGATACATAAAGGCCCACTCATGCCTTGAACCATTCTGAGAACCATCAGTGGTATCAGCAACAGTGCATGGACTTTATTCTGGGGACAACACAGAACAATATATATATATATGTTTGAAAACTTTGAGTCTGACTAAGAGGATAATTTAGCCAGAACAATAGTAGTTAAATGGATATTGGAGGTTTTGGGATTTCACTAGGAAAATAATATCCCTGTGTATCTATTTACTTTTATGTACTTTATTTTGTTAAGAAGTGATTATATAATCTACTTTTTTCTGTCAAAAAAAACCTACAAGTTGTACCTGTTCTGGGCAGCCTGTGAAGTGCAGTGTTTCAAATTAGTCTGTCAGTGACGGCACCTGGTATATGCTAATGACGTGGCGCGCTGGCGCGCATGTAACGTCACCGGGTCAAGGAGCGGAGCGGAGGCCGGAGCAGAAGCAGGTAAGTGAGGGGGAGGTATTAAGGGGGGTTTAGGTTGAGGAGGAGGGGGGTTTAGGTTGAGGGGGCGGTTTAGAATGAGGAGGGGGGTTACAATGCGGAGGGGGGTTTAGAATGAGGAGGTAGGTTGAGGAGGGGGGTTGAGGAGGGAGGATGAGGATGGGGGGGATGAGGAGGGGGGTTGAGGGGGTTTGAGGATGGGGGGTTGAGGAGGGGGTTTGAGGAGGGAGGTTGAGGAGGGGGTTGAGGATAGGGGTGTTGAGGAGGGAGGATGAGGAGGGAGGTTGAGGAGGGAGGTTGAGGAGGGGGTTGAGGATGAGGAGAGAGGTTGAGGAGGGGGGTTGAGGTTGAGGAGAGGGGTTGAGGAAGGAGGATGGGGTGGTGGAGGAGGGGGTTGAGGATGAGGAGGGAGGTTGAGGATGAGGAGTGGGGTTGAGGATGAGGAGGGAGGTTGAGGAGGGGGGTTGAGGTTGAGGAGGAGGGTTGAGGATAGGAGGGTTGAGGAAGGAGGATGAGGATTGGGGGGTTGAGGAGGGGGGTTGAGGGGATTTGAGGATGGGGGGGGTTGAGGAGGGGGTTTGAGGAGGGAGGTAGAGGAGGGGGTTGAGGATGGGGGGGTTGAGGAGGGAGGATGAGAAGGGAGGTTGAGGATGGGGGGTTCGAGGAGGGGGTTGAGGAGGGAGGTTGAGGAGGGGGTTGAGGATGAGGAGGGAGGTTGAGGTTGAGGATTTTGCTTCAAAGTTCTTTATTTGAATACGGTACTCAAACAGAGACTTTAAAAAATTATAATTCCAAAAAATAAGTCCACTGCTTACCTTGCCTATGATTTCTTGAACGAAAGTGGTTCTTTAAAGGATGGCACATATACCAGTAGCAGTGCATGAGCAATTCCGGTGGAAGATAGCATTCCCAAAATGAATTGCTTCATTTTGAAGCAAAAGTTTTTTTGGTCTTTTAACTTTATCTCCCCACCTCACAGGAACTTTGCTTTTGGTAGAAATCGTGCAAAATTGTCACCATGCCATGAAACTTGATCAACCATTCCATATTTCTCGATGGGGGCGATGGTTTTAAGTGAATTTTATTTCTAAATTGAGTGGTCCAGAACCATGAAGACCAAAATCAAGACCTGGTCCCAATCCAAGCCATCCTCAAAGCTTTGCGTTATTTGCCCACTTTAAGAGCTTTGTCAATATTACAAATACATTTTTAGACCGCTGATCTAGAATTTTTTTTTTATAGGAGGCAAAAAAGACTAATTTGTCAGTTTTTGACAATTCACTAGTTACTCTCTCACATCTCTCATACAATCAAATAAAATGTGTCAATTATAAAAGTGAATTCTTTATATATCTATAACATTCTCTAATTAATTTGAAGCTCCCCGCTGGTTGTTTCTGTGTTTTTGAACCGACGTGTTAAACAAACATGCAAAAAAAAAAAAAAGTTATGAATTTAAATTACGTACGAAGATCTTTTATATCAGACACTTACAGAAACAATAGCTTTATTTAATTTAAAATATTTAACACCAGATACATTTGAATTTACCCTGTCGATTACCTTTGTTGGAATGTGAAGTTATAATACAAATTCCATTAATGCTGTTAAACTGCAGGTGTCACTGTTAGATCTCAAATAAAGCATTTTACTAAATATTATGAACACGGGTTAACAGGCCTAGATTATTTGTGTGTCCTTACATTTATTGTAAGTGCCAGTTAGAAAATTATTTTCTTTACTTGAATAAAAAAAACAACTTATTAGAATAAACGTGCCAATGCACTGTAAACAATTTATGGGGCAGATGTAGCCACTTCGACATTGGAATTTAAAGTACAGAATAACACCAGAAATTATAAACTATGTGTAAAATAATCTACTATCTTTTTTAACTCCATAGTTAAGAGTGTCATATAATATGTTTATTTTTCTCTTGAGTTTTAGAGTAGAAAACATTGGGGGTTACTTCTTGAATTTTTAATCTAATTTTTTGGTAAAGAAAAGATTGGGTTACCTCTTGAATTTTTAATCTAATTTTTTGGTGAAGAAAACATTGGGTTACTTCTTGAATTTTGGATTTTAATCTGTTTTTGTTTTGTAGAAAACATAGGGTTACCTATTTAATGTGGATTTTAAACTCTTTTTTTATCTAATTTTTTTTTTTATCTCTTGAATTTTGGATTTTTAATTCAATGTTTTTTGAGTAGAAAACATAGAGTTACCTTTTGAATTTGGTATTTCTAATTAGATTTTTTTATTAGTAGAAACCTATAGAGTTACCTTCATGAAACACTGTTTCTTATCTCTTATGGAATACATAAACATTATATTGTGGACTGCATTAAAACATATTCATAAAACAGAAGTTTACAAATGTTGTTAATCTTAAATATCTACATTGATGAACGTCATCAATTTCTCCAAAAGTAATTTTAACATGTTGAAATTCATATATAGTATTTTATCTGTTAATTTAATTATTTATATATTAGTATATTTATTATATTAATTAATATGACATTTTAATTTTTTGTGTATATATATGTAATGATCACTAATGCATGTATAAAAAAATACAGTAAGTGCAAAACATATTAGTTCATTATATTTTTTAACTTAAAGGATCAACAAAGCGCCATATTTATAGTAAGTTTTGTGTTTTTTTTTTTTAATCTTCTATATTAGTCAGTTTGGCTTCACTATTGTGAGTGACCCTGGTTTCAGGTTCGTAAAGGGCATTAATATATTGTTCTTAAAAAGCAAACAGAATTATTAAGAAGTAATTAAAGATAGTATATTGTCTTAGACACCAAGGGGTAAAGAATATATTAGTCCAGTGACAGACCATAATCTAGGGAGTTTACTGAAGTGAAACAGGTTCTGCTTTGTAGACTATAGACCCTGAATCTAGCCTAATGTTTTCCAGATCCATTAGTGTAGAAGAAGAAATGTCTTGTATTTAGTCTTTAAAGTATATTTTAATACATATTTATATGCTTTTTGTTTTACAAAAAAATATTATTTAGTACTGAAAAAATACTTTTAGGGACTCTGTGAAAACTTTGGGTTCCTGAAGCCCCAAATATTTTTTTTATAATAACATTTTTAATCAGACAAAATACTAATTTGAGTCATATTGTAATATAAATAACTTAAAACATATGAAATTATTATTTCTGAGCAACGGTAAATTAATAGTGGAAAATTATTTATTTAATTAATGTAATATGCAGGAGAAAAATATGAAACAAAATAGATATATTATAATCTTAAAGGACTGTTGTGGTCAATTTATTTTACTATTTGGTTAATTTAAACTTAATTTTTTTTTAAATACAAATAATCACAGCCTTTACATTTTTATTCCAAATTATTCACTTCTGCAAGGATCCATTTTATTATATCACGTGAACCTGCCTTTTCAAACGGGTGTGTCCTTGTAAGCTAATGAGAATTCCATTAGACCTAATGAATGCACCTTCAGTTTTAGATGTCACATTTCCATTATGCAGTTAGAGACCTCTATATTCAATGTCTCCTCCCACCTTAGAAATTAGAACAGAAAACAAAATGATAGATTTCCACAGCACATAATTAAACATACAATGTAGTATATTAGAGGGTGTATTTTGTATTTTCCATTCTAAAAATGTTTTGCATATTTTTAAGTGTAGTTCTTCAAAATAGTATATTTTAAATCTTTGCCCACAGTGGTCGTTAAATTATATTCACAACGCAACAACACACAGAATCTCAAATGAAATAAAATGCAATGTTTCTGCAGAACTGGTTCATTTTGCAGAGTCGCAGCGAGGAGGCCAAGCAGGTGTATACAAGAAGTGCTGATTTGATCTATCAGATGCTAAGCATAAGGGATTATTTACACTTATTTGCAATTAGCTTGAAAATCATCATGCATAAGCAGGTAACTGTCTTGGAATACATATATAAAGAAATCAGACTATCTAGCCCATCTTTGAATATTTATGTTTTTTTTTTTTTTTTTTATGAAAACCTAAAAATCCTGTTTTAAGACATATTTTCAGACAAGATGCTGCATGCATAACAAGCAGAGATGATATTATAAATGCACAGGATTTAAATGGTAATAGGAAAGCTGTAGTAGCTCTTCCAAGGATCATTTTGCAAGTATTTAGCATTGTTTTCTAAATGAGGGGGTTCACTAAGCACTTTATCACCTGAAATGGGGGGAGAAGAGCTCATTGTTTTCCAATCTAAAATAATACATAGCAAATCAGAAGATAATGTGAGATGCTTAATAATCCCCCTCCCCAATATCTTTTGAAGAACTAAACGACAATGGAGAAATCAATCAATAAATAAATAAATGCACACAACCTTTACAGTTATAAAGTTTTTACCTTTGATTATTCTTTACTGCAAGGTTCCAATTTCTAAGGTGATTACGCCTGCCGCTTTGGCTTTGTAAACGTATGAGCTTTCCAGTTAAGGATGTCACATTCCCATTGTACTAATAGCACCTTCCTTTGTATGCAAAGTATGCTTCCACCTCATTAAGTTGTTCAGCAGAAACCAAAATAGTCGATTTCATAACTGCATATAAAAAGTAATAAATTAGAGGCTGTATTTTATCGAGTCTAAAAAGAAATTCCCCATTTTTAAGTGTAGTTCTTCACATTTTATATTTTAAATAAATGAGTATAGTGGTCTTGTAAAGTTTAATCATATATATATAGTTGTCGTAATTGTCAGTTTATGTGTAACGCTCGCAAAGTTATGGGCTAGCGCATGCGCATAGGCCAGGAAGTTATAGGGGGGAGAGGCTCACAATGAGCGCCAAAGCCAAGGAGCCCGTAAGGGAGGTTGCAAGCTAATTTGCTATTCAATTGGCGTCTTTTTGCAGACTCCGAATGGCTACCGAGTTAGGGACTTGAAAAAGAAATGGAGACTGTTAAACCCATAACTAATAGCCTGGCCAGCAAATCACGGTTTCAATTTCCCCAAGCCCGCAAATGTTTTCATGTAAACAGCAAATGAGGGAGAGGGGGGGGGGAAGAGACACTGGGGAGGGAGAGGGGGGAAAGGGGGTTAAAGAGACACTAGAGGAAGAGGTGGGAAAGAGACACGTGGGTGAGAGATGGAGGAGAAGGGGGAAAGAGACACAGGAGGGAGAAGGAGGAAAAGACACAGGGTGAGAAAGGGGGGAAAGAAACCCAGGGGAGGGAGAATGGGGCAAAGAGGCACAGGGGAGGAAGAGGGGGGAAAGAGACACAGGGGAGGGAGAGTGGGGCAAAGAGAACAGGGGAGGGAGAGGGGGGAAAGAGACAAAGGGGGAGAGGGGTGAAAGAGACACAGGGGGGCGGGAGAGACACAGGGAGGGTGTGGCATAAGAGAAACAGGGAGGGAGAGAAAAATGAAATATTATCCCGTCTTTTGTGATGGGAGGCCCGCAATGGGCGCCAACGGCGCTCATTACAAGGCCTGCAGTGGGTACTGAAGGAGAGAGAAGCTGAAAAGAGGGAGGGAGGGGACACAGAACAAGAGAAGGACAAAGATGGAAGCCGTGTATAGCGAAGCTTGCATTGCCCGGCTTTGCAGCCTCGCATTGTGTGGCAAAAAACAGCATTGCAAGACTTGAAAAATGTATGCCGTCATTTTTGACGGGCAAGTCGCTAGTACAAAATATAATTTGGACATGCTAATAATGGGGGTATTTATTAAGCAAGGGCTGAGATGAACTGTGAGGAGCTGTTTTTCCCCATAATTGTGTCCTTGTAAACTCACTAGTTAACAAAGACACCCCCTCTTAAAAAAGCAACATAGTGAATCAGCTGATAAGATAATATGGAACCACACTGTACAGAATAATTGCATATACTGTAAATATTATACATTTAAAAATTATGTTTATTTATTTTTATATTCTACAATAATTTGTCCATAATCGAGTTTAGTTATGGAAAACATCCATATAGAAAGAAATTGACCACCGTGGTTGACTGATGTTGAAAATGACTTGAGTGGTTACTTGTTACTAAATTGTAAGTGTGTTGGAATACATGGTTCAGATTAAATGGCATATTGAAAGCTTTATTTGATGCAAGATATTTATAGTAGAAATACAATATTCTCATTAAACACCAATCTTCACAGCTTGCAATTCCCCACCTGGATACCATGACTTCAAAGCTAGCAGCCTGCTAACTGACACTGATTAGCACACTGTGTTAACATTTATGAGACTCGGTGGATTTTCTTTTGATGGTTACTGCAAACACCACATTTACACAATTATAAACAATCTCTAGATTCCAGAATGATTTATTCTGATTTATTTATCTAATTTCTGCAATCTCTCTGCTGTTGATAACTCTTCACTCTGTGATTGGTCTTCCCAATATATTTAAATGACAAAATGCAAATAATTAAAAGCAAACATATGTCTGTATGTGTAGATATATATATATATATATATATATATATATATATATATATATATATATATATATATATACCATATTTTCCGCTACATAAGACACACCTGACCATAAGAAGCACCTAGTTTTTAGAGGAGGGAAACAAGAAATACAAATGCAAATACACTTTACACACATATACACACCCACACACACCACAAATAAATACACTTTACACATATATACACCACACACACAGACACACATATATATATACATACACCACACACACACCCACATTTGGAGCATTTGGGAGCCTCCAGGAGCTCATGCCCCTCCCTGCCCCTCATGATTCCCCCATGCCCCTCTTGATCCCTCTTCTGATCCTCCCCTCTGGTTCCCCACTGCCCCTCTTGATCCTCTCCTCTTCCTCTCTTGATCCTTTTCTCTTCCTCTCTTGACCCTCTGCCCATCCAAGATCATCCCTTGGCCCATCTTGACCTCACCCCATTGGCGCTTCCTACCTCACCGGCACTCCTCCCGTACTGCAGCTTTCCCTTGCGGCGCGTGTGTCACTGGGATGCGCCCGCAGACGAGATGCAGATCGGGGGTGTGCTGCTGGTGGGGTAGGAAGCGCCAAGGGAAGGGGATCAGGAGTGGGGGATCTAAAGGGGACCAAGGGGAGGATCAGAGGGGCTGAAGGGGGGAATCAGGAGTGGGAGAGGATCAAGAGGGGCAGAGAGAGGATCAGGAGGGGGCTCTGGAGCCCCTTCCAGGAACAGGGCCTCAGGACGTGCACTTGTGGAGGAGGGTGTCCACACATTCGCTCCATAAGACGCACAGACATTTCCCCTCACTTTTGAGGGGGAAAAAATCTGTTTTATGAAGCAAAAATATGATATATATATATATATATATATACATATATATATATACACATATATATATATATATATATATATATATATATATATATATATATATATATATTAAATAAATAGTACATCTGTGTTCACATTTGAATGTCTAAAACAAGTTATAAAACCTATTTCCAGCTCAGAATTCCAAGAAAAACAGTTATTACACTGCATTCTGGGAAGCTGAGCAGGAACATGCAAATGTGCCCACAAATGCTTTTGCTTTTCAATCCATAGCCCGTTTTAAACATGGCTTCCTTTAAGCTTATGCCTGCTGTATTACACAGCTTTTATGCAAAGCCAAGGTTGGATTATACACAAATTGGGAATCCTATTCACGTACAGCTGTTTCAAGCTTCCTGGCTATCATCAGCGTGGAGCGGGATCCCAGCTTGTGTTCTGGACATTACATATACATATGTATATATATATATATATATATATATATATATATATATATATATATATATATATATAAAAAAAGAGCTTGATTTATATTTACTTCTAAGGAGAGCACTGTCAGTTGTAGATGTCATATTCCTGCTGTGTAGATAGAAACTCTCTCCTACATTCAATTATCTTATATCCACAGAAAATGAAAATGTAGATCCACAGTAACATAGCTGCAAATAAAGGTTAAGGACATTTAGATTATTAAAAACTAACAAATAAATCTTGTTGTGTATTACTTTGAAAGGATGTTTAAACGTTGGACTACAGTGGCCCTTTCATTTATTAAAATAGAGAATTTGTTACCAGTAAATTCTATTTCCTTGAAGTCTTTGATGGCAGCACAGAACAATAGAGGGAGAGAGAACACTCCTCCCCAGTAGGACAAGTGGACAACTAGAACACAAAACCTCCCTCCAGCTAAAGCCTCCCATAGTGTTCTTACAAAGCTAACTCAGCTAACAGGAAACCAAACACAATAGCTCATTACCAATGGGAGGAAAGTCTGTGGGCTGCTGTTGAAGACTTTAAGAATTTTTTTTTACTGGTAGGTAACAAAATTCTCTATTTCCTTAACATGTTTGAGGGAGCACAGAACACAAGATATATCTAAACTAATACACGGACTAGGATAGGCTATGCAGGCACTGCCCCTAGGAACCTACACCCAAACTGAGCCTCTTCACTAACATCAACTCTGTAATGTTTCACAAACTTGTACACATTTCTCCATGTTGTCACAAGACATATCTGAGCACGCAAGACTGTTGCCCTTTCAGCTGAAGATGATGCCACTGATCTTGTGGAATGTTCTCATGTCCTTAGGAGGTTCCTTCCCCAAACTTTGCTAAGAATTTACTATTATCAGCCCTCTAGAAATTATTGTCTTTGATTCTTGACAACCTCTTGTTTTACCCTGGAAAGCAATAAACAACCTGTTGGATCTCCTAAACGCATCATATCTTTTAGTAGATAGGTTAACATCTCCTCATTCTCATTCTTTGAGTGCAGGAAGACACTAGCAAGACAATGTTCTGGTATCTATGAAACTCTGTAAACACCTTTCCATCTGAATTCTGGTTTAAGTCTCATCTTTGATCTTTAATCAGTAAAAAAGGTTGGCTCTCTGATAATGCTTGAATCTCCCCTATTATGCATGTCAATGTAATCACTATTAAAAATACTATCTTAACTGTCAACCATTTTAATGTGCAGTCCAGAAGTTGCTCAAAAGGAGATCTGTTCAAGGCTTTCAGGATCCAGTTAAGAATCCAATTTGGACATATTACCCTAATGGAGGGCCACAGACTCCACGTAGCATGGACAAATCTCTTCTCTAGCATATGATCCACCAGTGGTGGTAGAAAAGACCCTAATGCTGCAGTCTGCACCTTCAACCTAGCCGGACACAGGCCTTTATCAAAACCTGTTTGCAGGAAACCTAAAATATTTACTGCCTCTTATTGTCATTGCATCATTCTAGAAACCACTTCCATATCTTCATACAGATTACTAATGACACTTTCTTATTACTCTTTATTAATGTCTCTATAACTCTTGGTGAGAAATCTCTAATGATCAACCACATTGTTTCAATTTCCATGCCATCAGTTTTAGTTTGGGAAATTCCTGATAATAGAGAGGACTCTACACCAACAGATCGGCCCTGTTGGTTCCATGCTTGACATTCATGTTAATTCTGAGGACCAAATCCTTCTGGGACAATAAGGTGCTATCATAATGAGCTGAGCTCTCTCCATTCAATTTTTTTCCAATACTTATTTTTCTTGTCAATGCACTCCCCAGCCTGTACCACTGCATCTGTGGTAATGTTCACTGTGAGGACCCCAGTCAACCCCCCTTATAAGATGTGTTCTTGCTGAACACCATGTAAAGGCCAACCTTGTTTCCTGAAACAAATACATCTGGTTGTCTGGAGAGTATACACTATGATCCCATTGCTGAAGACAATTGTCCTGCAGATGATGCATATGCGCCTTTGCGTATGGGACTGCTGGGCTGGATACTGACATCAACCCCAAAATTGATATGGCTCTTCTTATGTAAACCTTCTTATGTAAATCTTTCTACTTTCCCTGAGGTCTTCTCTCCTGCTGAATCCAACTCCAACCCCAAGAACATAATTTTGCATGTCAGAATGAGGTGCGACTTCTTGTAGTTTATTAGCCATCTAGTACTCTGTAATACCTCTTTTATCCTCTGTACTCTGACCAACATTTGCTGCTCTGCCTGTGCTACTCTGAACCAGTCGTAGAGATTCAGCACTATCTCTTAGGAAAGCCACCAATACTACCATCATCTTTGGGGGTAGATGGAAGTCTGAATGGTAGTGCTTTGAACTGCCAGTGTCTTCCCTGGACTACTATGCTCAAGAAGCTCTGTGCTGAAACCGCCACGGAAATGCACAGATATGCGTCCTTCATATCTACTGAGCACATGAGAACATTGCTTCCTAACACTGTCATAGCCAATATTATTGATTTCATCTTGAATTTTCTTTCTTTCAATTATTTGTTCAAACCTCTGAGACTGGTCTCTTACCTTTCAAAACCTTTGGGACTATAAATATTCTTGAGTATACTCCTGTAAACCTTTGTAGCTGAGGAACTGGAATCAACACTCTTTCCTCAACTGCTTGTAACTCAACTCTTCTCTTTCCCGGAAATAGCTGTATCTTGCTTCTACTGAAAGTTTGACTCTGGAGAAAGAAGTGGGTTTGGCACCCGCAGAATTTTCTTCTGGCTTCTTTTCTCTTGTCTTCCTATTTCCCGAAAACACAAATGCTGATTTTTTAAATTTTTAATTTAAAAGAGCATTAAGGGCTATCCTGGATAAATAGAGAGGGAGTATTGATCCAGGGATGAATCTGATCGACCAGTATCTGGGGTCAGGAAGGAATTCTATATTTTTTTCCCTGTTGAGACAATTGGCAAAGTTTCTCTGTTTTTTTTTTTTTCTGTTTCCCTCTGAATCAATTAACAATAAATCTGCGTATTGCAGATCAGAGGAGATCTAAAAAGGTTGAACTTGATGGACTAAAGTCTTTTTTCAACCTAAATTACTATGTAACTATGATCTTGGTGTACTGGGTCTATAACCTTTGCATCCATTTCTGTCCATTGATGGAAATCTGGATTGAAACTATCTCCCACGAAAGGAAAAATGTCTTCGTTTTTTAACAAACATCTGTTTTACGGAAATGTTTACTTATCTTCTGCCAACTTCTCCACTAGAGTGTAGAGTGCACAGGCAATAAATGCTTTAATCTCTGCTGCATTTTAATCTTTCGATGTGGTTGCCACCACTCCTGTCTGATTAGATCCGAAATAGCTTCAAGTACTGGCAAGACTCTTTGGTGCCTCTTCTGTTCCAGAAAAACCTCACCCTGCATAGACTGTTTTTGTTTCTTATCCTCTATATGTAATGCAGCTCTGACTTCCAAAAGACTCCAAAACACATTCTCCATCCTTCGTATCTGATGTCCCCCTTCAGAATGAGAAGAGCTGAGCATATCTTCCTCTTGCTTCTCCTCGGAAGATGAAACTTCAAAACCTAACAAGCAAATTATCCATCTGCTGCTTTGGCGACCACTCTTGTCTCCCTTTATGAGGCTGACTCTCTGCAGACCGCTAATTGCTCAATGTGAACTTACATCTGACAGAGGTATCCTGTATAGCACTCTGGAACCAGCCAAAGAATTGCTTGAAATCCTGCTGAAGGCCCTCACATGTTAAAACACTTCCTGCTTGCTCCTTCAAACACTCCTCACAGACTTTTCTTGTATATCCTTCCAACAGTTTCTGAACAAATTGCACAGCTTGGCAGCTTCAGCTTCGCCTTTGTTGCCACTCTTGATTGGCTGACAGGTTTTATCGTGCCTGAGGCACCTCCTGTATCTTCTTTAAGAGAATCCACTGGTGGTGATGACATCTGAAATAACAGAAATAGAACATTTGCATAATGACAGTTTCTTGATACAGCTTAAAACCTGCCAATCACCTAGTCAATAAAAAAGAAATCTCTTTACAGAATGTAACAAACCTGTCTGCCAAAAACGGTAACTGTACAATAATAGTGGCATACAAATACAGAAGAATCCCTAAAGGTGATTTAATATCCTCACCTTAGACCTTGAGCATGGATCTGTGACTTAAGCAAATTATGTGTGCTAACATAGTGCTGACCAACCAAAATAAGCCAACTGCCCATGTAGTGCTACCTAGAATGCCTCTGCTCAAACCAGAAATGGCCAAGGCAACTGGCAATGCCACCCGTTTGTACGCATGCCCTTGCGTGCCTGCTCTGCAGGAACAGCATACACCTGCCCTAAGAGTCACAATTGATGTTCATCTACTACACTACACAGTTGGTGACGAACATCCCTCAGTTGGTTAAGAACCATCCAATTGTTCTGGGTGTCTCTCTCGTGTCCTGTGCTGTCTAAAATAGGGGAAAAAAAAATATATATTTTATATTGAAGTTTTATTTATAAGTACCAAATGTCTTAAATTCAATGCTAAACATTAAAATGCAATCCATCTTTCTAAAGCAATGTAGCATGTAATATGTGAGATATACTAAAGGTTTTAAGCGAAGGACCAGTTAGAGCAATTTTGCAATGTTCCCATAATGACGGCATCGTTGCTACGCAGTGAGACATGGACACCAAGATCCACATAACTTTTGTACTAAGGTTGTCAAGGTCCCAAACCACAAATATTTTAAATATTTTCCTTCCAAGGAGCATGGAAGGGCGGAGGGTATTATATAGTGTAGTAGGGGCAGGAAAGGAACACAAAATAACTCATCTACTGTAGATGCCTCAGGATATATTTATTTATCTATTGTTGATTATTTATTCACATTTATATAGTGCATTCATTCAAAGTGCTTTACAAATTGTAGAAACAGTAAATAGTTCAAAATGATAACAATTGAAGAAGCAATACAAAACTACAATTAGACAAAGAACAGAATTATAGACAGTCGAACATTAATACCCGTAAAGTAACTTGTTGTATAGAAAGGGTTATGGTGGGCAAGTTAGAAGAAGACTGTTGCTGAGTTGATGCAATAGGTAAGAATTTGTAGGATGGTCATGGGTGTGTAGTAACAAAGCAGGATAGAGGTAGTGGGAAGGGGTTGAAGGTTGATCAGGGTGGTCACAACGCGTGGGTAACAATTGTTTTAGGTATTTTTGTTACCTGGTATGTTGCTACCTGATATGTATGACTCAATAAAGTAAGACAAATCAGGAGAAGGAGGGGAGTGCTCTTAGTTTCTCAAGAGTGGAGGGGCGAGGACAAGTAAAATGGCTTCTCTAGTTGTTTGTGTAGCTTTTTCAGTGTTTCTATTTTCCCAGGATAGATATATAATAGAATAATCCAATGAAGTTCCAGAAGAAAGGAACAGGCGGTCCTGATTTGGACACCAGTCCTCATATTGGCTGACCCCAGATTAGAGATGTTCATTGCATATTTGATATTCCATCTCTACTCCAGCTCGCTTCCAAAAATGGGAACGCACGTGGTGGGCTTGCTAGTATACTCTGCAGGTTCTAAATAGTGAAGATACAGCAAGATTTCGCCAAATGCTTCTCCGTCCCCTACATGATAAAGCCCCAATACTCACAATAATAAGCAATTATAAACACCAATATTAGTCACATATCATAATACATAAAAAAAAACTTTAAGTTTGTCATCGACACCAGAATATTAATATAATATTTTTTATACTAATTAGTGATATAAACAACTTAAACCTAAATAGAAATGTATATTTGATGTAAGCTAAGAACCAAACAGTCACAGCTAGCCAATTATATATACCTAAAAGCTTGGCTCAGTTTGGCCATTGCTTATCCCAGCGCATACTTGAATTCCTTACCTTTTTTGACCCAACAATTCCATTTGAAGGCTTCTCCTCTTTTCTATGGCCCTTTCTGTAAAGTATTATTTTCACTCATTACCCCTAAATGTTCCACCTTTGAGCTTCAAATCCTTACATTCTACTTTTTCTGTACTTCCCTTCTGCACTTTATGAAATCCTTTGATATATTTGCAAGTTGTTATCATATCCCCATCTCCATTCTGTCCTCTAGTCTATACATATTAATGTCATCAAGTCTTTCCTATAAATGTTGTCTTTTAGATCCTGCACCATTTTAATCGCCCCCATTGAATCGGTTTTGATTTGTTAAAAACACTTTGTAGATACCAGTTGAGATGATCCAAGGGTAGGGGGCTATACAAGCCCAGTGCCACCTGCTATAAACTACAGGTTAACTACCCACAAGGACGGTGGGGTTCTTGGAAAGCTCGGCACCAGCACCCTGATATCTGGCTTCGGTATCCGTCAGGGTCCTTGCATCAGAAATCAGCACTTCGAGGCTACCAAGAGACTGCAGATCTGTTTCTTCTTAGGGGGCTTGATAAGACTTATTACAGTCAAACCTACCCCAGCAGGATCCTACAGAGTCTCTCAGTACCTCCCTGCAGCTATCCAGGAGAACAGGAGCAAAATAAGAGACATTCAATTTCTATATGACTCAAAAGTGAACTAATTTATTTTGAAAAGTTAGCAATATTTATAGCAGGTAGATACAGAGGGGGTGTACACAATGTACAGTAACAACGAGAGGGTCTGGCAGACAATTACAGGAGATGACCTCACATAATGTCTAGGAGTAACTTGATAGCTGTCACCTGAGAACAATAGGGCTTCCTTCCAATACACTTCCTGCTGTTTCTATGCCTGAGTGGTCCAGACCTTAGATAGAGTACATGGCAGATAGGATTAACTTCCTTTGCTAAAAATGGGTCAATGCATCTTATAATACAATGGAGTGACTGGAGCCAAGCTACTGAATTTCTTCACAATCACAAACATAACTGTAAATAATAAGAGGCAATACATTCCCCACTGCAACGATATGGTTGCTGCATCACCTAACCAGTTGGACTCTTTTTAGGCATCTGCCTACTTTACCTAATGAAAAATCCAGGCAGGTTTATATTCTTGTTTCATTAACTCTCAATGTCAAACAATGACTGGACTGAATATTGAATACCATCTACAAATGATTTTCAAGATTTTTTAAAGATCCAATGTGCTATTTTTTTTCTATATGTTCTTTTGAACAACTAAATAATATCTAGTTAAATGTTTTACAAAACAAAATAAAAGAAACACAGCCCTTACATGTTTACCTTTTGTAGCCAATTATTCCTAATTATTACTACTGTAGTGATCCATTAAAAAAAAATATACAAAGTGCCTGGTTAAGAATTATTTAAGGTTGTGCAAGCCCACTTAAAAGTTTCTAGACATCTTGGAGGACCATTTAATATTTTTTCCCCTTCACTTGTTTATACATTTAAAAAAATATTCAATTTGTTTCATACATTTTTAAAGCCTCAGCTGTTCCACAGGCCACTGGCCCACTGCTCGGTCACAGACCACAGTTTGGTAAGATCTGGATTATTCTATACATTTTTTCATGACTGGTTATATTGAGTCTTATGTAATGACCATTAAAATTACTGTCTGTGTGGGACCATTGTCATAGTCTCTTCTAATTTTTATTTTATTTGGTTACATTCTTTATAGAGACTTTTAAAAAATGAGGGAGATTGATTTTTTATAGAAAATTGCAAACTTAAAAGCACCACACAGATCCATATTTTCATTATAGTCTTTTGAAGAGCTTGATATGATAATGGGCAAAAGTAAAACAAATAATGCCTTTCATTTAATAACTATTATATCACTAGTGAATTGCCCAGCCAAAAAATTGCGGCAATAAAATAGTAAGCCAGGCAGAGCTTTTTGCCACACAATGTGAGGCTTTTGCTTCTCTGAGTACTCATCGCGTGGCTTCGGCCTTCGGCGCTCATTATGAACCTTTCCTCCCGCCTAACGTACAGGCCGCTCATTGCAGGGTTCATTAACCAGCAAATTTGTGCTTGGGAATGCCATGTGTCTATTTCCAGCATCTCCCCCTTGTGCCTTCCCTGTGTGTTTTTCCTCTGTGTGTCTGCTGAATGTTTGT
Source organism: Discoglossus pictus (assembly GCA_027410445.1). Classification (NCBI taxonomy): domain Eukaryota; kingdom Metazoa; phylum Chordata; class Amphibia; order Anura; family Alytidae; genus Discoglossus; species Discoglossus pictus. Next base: position 38,733 of record JAPZIH010001117.1, read on the forward strand.
GTGGCGCGCACTGACTGCCGTTTGTTTTATTTTCAAAGTCCCACGTGCCTGGCATTGTTGGTGTAAGTGTTAGTATCATTGCCGTTGTGTATTTTCTATGTCCCGCGTGCCTGGCTTTGCTCAGTTTTGTTTTCATCCAGTTTCAGATTTGTTTACGTTTTTCGTCCGACATATATAGTTGTGTGCATGCGAGTTGTTGCTAACGCTTGCGGGGCTCGCACAGTGAGCCTGCGGCCCTCGCAAAGGGAGGGCCACAGTTGCTGGCATAGAGCTCCGAAGGCGCTCCTTGCCAGCAACTGAGGCCCTTGCGAAGGCGCTCCTTGCCAGCAACTGCAACCCACGCAAAATTTACGTTGTAACGCAAAGAAAATACGAGACCCGTTACGACCCATTGCGACCACGCAAAAATCGTCCGCAACACGCGCACATCAAAACATGAAAAATACAACAAATACACACAACAAATACAAAAAAAGCTTACTTACAGGGAGCATCCAGGACCTCGAAAACTAAAGTTACACCTCAATTTAAGTCAAATTAAAAGAGTTTAGACACAAAAAAATTCTCTAAGCGAGAGAAAAAATGGCCTGCCGAAAAAATGAAAAGGAGACTACAGCAGTCTAAACACCTACGTATTTGCCGAAAAACACCAACAAGATTAAAAAACAAGAACGCAACCCGTGCAAACCCAAAAACATTACAAACACAATAAATACAAACAACAAACAGGTTACTCACAGCAAGGGGGGGCACCGAGTACCTATGCAAGTGAAGTTACACCTCCAGAGACCCGAAAATACCTAAGCGAGAGAAAAAATGGCTGCAGAACAAAACGAAAACGAGTCTAAAGGTCCCTAAACACGCAAAACACTACCATAAACACGCAAAACACCACCAAACAGCTACGGATATTCCAAAAAAGCCCACCAAACAGCTACGGATATTCCGAAAAAGCCCACCAAACAGCTACGGATATTTTCAGAAAAAGCCCACCAAACAGCTACGGATACTCCGAAAAAGCCCACCAAACAGCTACGGATATTCCAAAAAAGCCCACCAAACAGCTACGGATATTCCGAAAAAGTCGCACGACATAGAAAACGAACGACACTACATCAGCCACATTAAATACACCAAACAGCATTAGCTCACTTACAATTTCATTGCCGTCATTTTTTGACGGGCAATTCGCTAGTATATATATATATAAATATATGAAAAATCAGAATGATGCAGTATATAGTGATACCATTTGAAATGGACAAACATATTCATAGTCTTCATGACTAGCTTTCGAGAGCGTTCCTCTCTTTTTCAAGACCGAAGCATTTCTGATGTATTCCCATTGAAAAAACAAATAACAGTTTAAAAAAAAAAATGTTCTGCTCAGTGGGCTGAGCACAGGTATGTATTGGTGAAGGTCAAAAAGTGAACAAACAGGGTTGTAAATATTTGTATATCTTGAGAGTTTGAGGTACCATAAAACCGTAAGACACAGGGATAATTGAGAAATAAACCAGACAAAAAAACAGAGAAAGCAAACAAAAGTGAGTACACCCCTCACATTTCTGTAAGTATTTTATTATCTTTTCATGTGACAACACTGAAGAAATGACACTCTGCTACAATGTAAAGTAGTAAGTGTACAGCCCGTATAACAGTGTAAATTTACTGTCTCTTCAAAATATGAGGGGTAAAGTCACATCAGTGACATCATTAGCATATGCCGTTCCCGGACACAGCCGGAAGACATGCTGTGGGGAGAGATGAGCAACGGCAGCTCATCGGAGCATACTAAGAAGAGAGGAGAGAGAGGCATAGGGATTGGAGAGGGGGGAAGTGAGGAGGATGATAAGGGGGGAAGGAGGAGGAAGATGAGGATGATAAGGGGGGAAGGAGGGGGAAGAGGTGGATGATAAGGGGGAAGGAGGAGGAAGAGGAGGATGATAAGGTGGGGAGGGGAGGGACGGGAGGATGATAAGGGGGGATGGGGGAAGAGAGGATGATAAGGGAGGAAGATAAGGGAAATGGCAGATAAGGGCAAAGGGGGGAAAAGGAGGATGAGAAGGGGGAGGAGGGAAGAGGGGTACCTGTCCTGTTTTATGTGCACATTTGTGGAAGCACTTCCACAAATGCGCACATAAAATAGGATAGATCTGAAGGGGGAAAGGGGGGACAAGGAGGATAAGGGGGGAAAGGAAGGAGGATAAGGGGGAAAGGGCGGTATGATTATGTCACTATTTTTTTATGTACCTCTTTAAAATTCTAAATATTGAAAGAATCATACCACCAGGAAGGTTAATATCATCGAGTCACTCTGGGGAGATCTCAAACGTGCAGTTCATGCAAGACGACCAAAGACTTTGCATTACCTGGAGGCATTTTGCCAAGACGAATGGGCAGCTTTACCACCTGCAAGAATTAGGGGCCTCATAGACAACTATTAAAAAAGACTGCACGCTGTCATTGATGCTAAAGGGGGCAATACACTGTATTAAGAACTAAGGGTATGCACTTTTGATCATGGCCATTTGCGTGATTTCTGTTATCATTATTATTTAAAAAGGAGCCAAATAACTATGTGATAATAAATGGCTTCATATTATCACTAACATTTTTTTTTTTTCTGCATGATCAGTCAAAGTTTAAAAATAAATGCCAAAATGTCAATTTCTGTCCAACAATTTCTGCAAGGGTATGCAAACTTTTGAGCACAACTGCATGCGGCTCCTGATCACTCAGGGAAAAAGTCATAAAGCTATGTTTTATTAGAGCAAAATATAGAGAGTAATTTATATTTCAGGAATGCAGGCTTGCATCTAAGCTGTGAGATTCTGGACATGTATGGGGAAGGGGGTGTTGTCAAATCCAGAAAATCAAATTATCTAACAAATCCTCCTCACTGCTACCCCATTCTTCTCTCCACCTATAAAATCATATCCCACATGGTCCGGCTATCAGGAAGTGATGAAACAAAGACAAGATGGAGTATTCTAGATATAACCTCTAGAAATGTTTTATGTCCATGGCTTACATAGATGCAAATGTTAGTTTGTTACATACATCTCAAATGTGCAATTTTTCTTGAACTACAGCAGTCATTTAAAAAAATATTAGAAATCTAAAAATCTAATATTTTTTAACCATAAAATTGTTTCCTGATCTCTCTTGAACAGGCATTTGCACTACATTTTCTTGGATCTCTTAGATCTCACAAGGGGATATTTACTAAATGTTTTCAGATATATCAAATAAATAAAACAACTCCTATGTAATTCTATTGAAGTTATTTATCAAAGTATTTAAACTATATTATTTTTTGATTAATATGCACAGTAGAATACGATTGTGAGTTGCTGTATTTATCTCACATGAAAATCAATAATATCTTTTGATGACTATACCCCAACGTCTCATCATAATTTCACATGAAGGAGAAATCTATGGGGTTTATAGACTCTGCTGTGTCTGTTAACTGCTATTATGTTAGTTTATTAAAAGATGTCAGCAAAAAATAAATGTACGAAACGTCCTTCAACACTTGATTTATATCAAGGTCCTGTGGTGTAAAGATTCCAGAACCTCAACACAAGCCCTGAAGAGACAGGAAATACAATTTTTAAAGAGCATGGTAAAGCATTGATCGTCAAGATGTAAAACAATAGAATAATCCTTTCAAAAAACTACATAAAAACTTTTTTTTATTTATTTATTGTGAAACTGTCTTAAGGGGAAGATACAGTATGTTGCCCCCTCCTCTGCAACTTGTAAGGTGAGTCTTCAATGTTGGATTCTCAACCAATCACAAGTCATATCCCATTATGTCTTTTCCCATAACCACTGTGATTGTCTATGCACATAGAAGACAATAAGCTATATTCATTTAAAGGCAATCTCTGTGTGACAATGGTTTATCTAAATGCATGATTTAGTTAGGTTTGTTTAATTAATTTAATCAATTTCAGTAATTTTCTGATTAATAAAAAAAAAAAGCCAACTGACTAATAGTCTGAATCATCTTTTTTCTTACTTTTTACTACCATGCTATCTTTTATATCTGTGATCTGACAGTGCTACATTTTGGAAGCTAACACTAAGCAGAGGCTCTTTAAATAGTCTTCTGTTTAGCTAGTCATTCTAATATGGTCTCCTGCACTTTCCCTGACACATGATGCCCAATATTATGAGTGTGACATCTATTGTACTTTGACATCTGTAATGTGGGGCCTCACCAGTTGCTTAGGAGATCAATATAACCCCTAAATGACACGTCTAAGAATTAATTTTTAATTGCCGATTTTGAGCCTGTTGTGCAATTAATTCTAATGTCTTTCATCGCTTTCCCCATCATTTACAGTGCAGTATTGATTTTTTATTTGTATTTGCAGTACGGACAGGGGTTAAACCCAGTGGCGGCTGGTGACTTTCCAAGTTGGTGGGGCGGAAGGCAGAGACCTGGCCCCTCCCCTTAAATTGACTCCCAAAAGTAGAAACTCCTCCCCTCCACAACATGTTACCTCTGTAGGCCCTGCCCACTGACACATACTCCACCCACTTACTTGATTTGTTTCCTCTGTCACTTAATGTATGTATTGTCTTGAGAAGGGTGAGTTGGTGCTGGTTCTGCTCACTATCCTTATGATGGGAAGTGCTTGCATTTTCTTGATGACATGCAATAGTTAAAAAGAATACATATAAAACATGTTAGATCAGGACGTATAGCCATGGCAGCTCATAGAAATAGACAAAAATTATCACATAGAGAGAGACAGGGATCGATAGAGAGGGACGAAGAAAGAGAGGGTGATAGCGAGAGGGATAGATACTGTATGCAAGCAGTAAAGAACAATTCAGCATAGAAGACAGGATTTCCAAGAGAAGACCCTGATGGTGGAAAAAACGTAAGAAGCAATGAACATGAACTTAAAGAAGCTCAGAGAGTAGTGGCAGACAGATGTACCTGATGTGCTGTGGTCCATAGGGTCACAGAGAGACGGACATGACTGAACAAAAACAAAGATAATAGGGAAAACAATAGTATAGTTGAATACATTTTTACAACACTACACAGGCTAAATGCTCCTACAGGTAGACTGATTGAAGTAAAACCTAAAAAGCAGACATCACGTTATTTTACTTGACAATACAAGAACTAAAATTGAAGTAAAAAACACCCAACCTCTTATACCATACTCTATCGTCTTAAACTGGCTACAAGCCCTGTGTATCATTTGAATTAAATAAAATCAGAAGTTAACTGTTATTCTAAATTGTACTAAACCTGTTGATTGCAAGCTCCACAAGTACATATAAAATATATATTAGATATGATAAGTGTGTTTATATATATGGACTACAGTGCTCTGCTTTTTCATGTATATATTTATGTATATGTGTATATAGTATGTGTATATATGTTTCCTTTGCTATGTTGTGTTTATTCCCCATATGTGTATTTACCTGATGATGTCAGATGCTGTTTCCAATCTATCTGCATCTGCTGTTATTATTCAAACTGAGGGTTCCATCTCATGTAGTATTGCTTGAGACTTGATAAAGGGAGGTTAAGCCTCTCAAAAGCTCGTCATTATAAATAAGGAGTTTGTCCAATACAAAAGGTATCAAAGTATATTGCAATACTCATTATTAATCTATATATATATATAGATTAATAATTACTAAATTACTATATATATACATTTATATTAACATGTGTTTGTGGACATACCTACACACACATATATACACATACAAAGGGGTGGAGTAGAATATTAAAATATCTAAAACATGGGAAGCTGGGAAACATTTGTAGGAGCACAACAGGCTGCTTTCTAGGAGCCTGGAAGGAGGTCCTCCATAGGGATGTAGATGCCTTATTCTATGTAAATATAGAATACAAGCTGTACTCTAGGAGCCTGGAAGGAGGTCCATCATATGGATGCAGATGCCTTATTCTATGTGAATATAGAATACAAGCTGTACTCTAGGAGCCTGGAAGGAGGTCCTTCATAGGGACGCAGATGCAATAATTCTAAGTAAAGGTAGAATACAAGCTGTATTCTAGCAGCCTGGAAGGAGGTCCTTCATAGGGATGCAGATGCCTTATTCTTTGTAAATATAGAACACAAGCTGTACTCTAGGAGCCTAGAAGGAGGTCCTTCATAGGGATGCAGATGCCTTATTCTTTGTAAATATAGAACACAAGCTGTACTCTAGGAGCCTGGAAAGAGGTCCTTCATAGGGATGCAGATGCCTTATTCTTTGTAAGTATAGAATACAAGCTGTTTTCTAGGAGCCTGGAAGTAGGTCCTTCATAGGGATGCAGATGCCTTATTCTTTGTAAATATAGAATACAATACCTTATTCTATGTAAATATAGAGATGCCTTATTCTTTGTAAATATAGAATACAAGCTGTATTCTAGGAGCCTGGAAGGAGGTCTTTCATGGGGATGCAGATGCCTTTTTCTATGTAAATATAGAATACAAGCTGTACTCTAGGAACATGGAAGTAGGTCCTTCATAGGGATGCAGATGCCTTATTCTTTGTAAATATAGAATACAAGCTGTACTCTAGGAGCCTGGAAGGAGGTCTTTCATAGGGATGCAGACGCAATAATTCTATGTAAAGGTAGAATACAAGCTGTACTCTAGGAGCCTGGAAGGAGGTCCATCATAGGGATGCAGATGCCTTATTCTTTGTAAATATAGAATACAAGCTGTATTCTAGGAGCCTGGAAGGAGGTCCTTCATAGGGATGCAGATGCCTTACTCTATGGAAATATAGAATGCAAAATGTACTCTAGAAGCCTGGAAGGAGGTCCTTCATAGGGATGCAGATGCCTTACTCTATGGAAATATAGAATACAAAATGTACTCTAGAAGCCTGGAAGGAGGTCCATCATAGGGATGCAGATGCCATAATTCTATGTAAATATAAAATACAAGCTGCACTCTACAAGACTGGAAGGAAGTCCTCCATATGGATGTAGATGTCTTATTCTATATAAATATAGAATACAAGCTGTACTCTAGGAGCCTGGAAGGAGGTCCTTCATAGGGATGCAGATGCTGTAATTTTATAAGAAATATAGAATACAAGCTGTACTCTAGAAGACTGAAAGGAGGTCCTTCATAGGGATGCAGATGCCTTAATCTATGTAAATATATAATACAGGATGTATTCTAGGAGCCTGGAAGGAGGTCCATCATAGGGATGCAGATGCCATAATTCTATGTAAATATGGAATACAAGCTGCACTCTACAAGACTGGAAGGAAGTCCTTCATATGGATGCAGATGTCTTATTCTATATAAATATAGAATTCAAGCTGTACTCTAGGAGCCTGGAAGGAGGTCCTTCATAGCGATGCAGATGCCTTATTCTTTGTAAATATAGAATACAATCTGTATTCTAGAAGCCTGGAAGGAGGTGCATCATAGGGATGCAGACGCAATAATTCTATGTAAAGGTAGAATACAAGCTGTACTCTAGCAGCCTGGAAGTAGGTCCTTCATAGGGATGCAGATGCCTTATTCTTTGTAAATATAGAATACAATACCTTATTCTATGTAAATATAGAGATGCCTTATTCTTTGTAAATATAGAATACAAGCTGTACTCTAGGAGCCTGGAAGGAGGTCTTTCATAGGGATGCAAACGTAATAATTCTATGTAAAGGTAGAATACAAGCTGTACTCTAGGAGCCTGGAAGTAGGTCCTTCATAGGGATGCAGATGCCTTATTCTTTGTAAATATAGAATACAATACCTTATTCTATGTAAATATAGAGATGCCTTATTCTTTGTAAATATAGAATACAAGCTGTATTCTAGGAGCCTGGAAGGAGGTCTTTCATGGGGATGCAGATGCCTTATTCTATGTAAATATAGAATACAAGCTGTACTCTAGGAACATGGAAGTAGGTCCTTCATAGGGATGCAGATGCCTTATTCTTTGTAAATATAGAATACAAGCTGTATTCTAGGAGCCTGGAAGGAGGTCCTTCATAGGGATGCAGATGCCTTATTCTATGTTAATATAGAATACAAGCTGTACTCTAGAAGACTGGAAGGAGGTCCTTCATAGGGATGCAAATGCCTTATTCTATGTAAATATAGAATACAATCTGTATTCTAGAAGCCTGGAAGGAGGTCCATCATAGGGATGCAGATGCCTTATTCTTTATAAATATAGAATACAAGCTGTATTCTAGGAGCCTGGAAGGAGGTCCTTCATAGGGATGCAGATGCCTTATTCTTTGTAAATATAGAATACAAGCTGTATTCTAGGAGCCTGGAAGGAGGTCCTTCATAGGGATGCAGATGCCTTATTCTTTATAAATATAGAATACAAGCTGTATTCTAGGAGCCTGGAAGGAGGTCCTTCATAGGGATACAGATGCCTTATTCTTTGTAAATATAGAAGACAACGCTGCACTCTAGGAGCCTGGTAGGAGGTCCTTCATGGGGATGCAGGTGCCTTATTCTATGTAAATATACAATACAAGCTGTACACTAGGAGCCTGGAAGGAGATCCATCATAGGGATGCAGTTGCCTTATTCTTTGTTAATATAGAATACAAGCTGAATTCTAGGAGCCTGGAAGGAGGTCTTTCATGGGGATGCAGATGCCTTATTCTATGTAAATATAGAATACAGACTGTATTCTAGTATCCTGGAAGAAGGTCCTTCATATGGATGCAGACGCCTTATTCTATGTAAATATAGAATACAAGCTGTACTCTAGGAGCCTGGAAGGAGGTCTTTCATATGGATGCAGATGCCTTATTCTATGTAAATATAGAATACCAACTGTACTCCTGAAGACTGGAAGAAGGTCCTTCATAGGGATGCAGATGCCTTACTCTATGTAAATATAGAATACAAGCTGTATTCTAGGAGCCTGGAAGGAGGTCCTTCATAGGGATGTAGATGCCTTATTCTATGTAAATATAGAATAAAAGCTGTACTCTAGAAGACTGGAAGGAGGTCCTTCATAGGGATGCAAATGCCTTATTCTATGTAAATATAGAATACAATCTGTATTCTAGGAGCCTGGAAGGAGGTCCATCATAGGGATGCAGATGCCTTATTCTTTGTAAATATAGAATATAAGCTGTATTCTATGAGCCTGGAAGGAGGTCCTTCATAGGGATACAGATGCCTTATTCTTTGTAAATATAGAAGACAAGCTGCACTCTAGGAGCCTGGTAGGAGGTCCTTCATGGGGATGCAGGTGCCTTATTCTATGTAAATATACAATACAAGCTGTACACTAGGAGCCTGGAAGGAGGTCCTTCATAGGGATGCAGATGCCTTATTCTATGTAAATATAGAATACAAGCTGTACTCTAGAAGACTGGAAGGAGGTCCTTCATAGGGATGCAGATGCCTTATTCTATGTAAATATACAATACAAGCTGTACACTAGGAGCCTGGAAGGAGGTCCTTCATAGTGATGCAGATGTCGTAATTCTATATAAATATAGAATACAAGCTGTACTCTAGAAGACTGGAAGGAGGTCCTTCAAAGGGATGCAGATGCCTTAATCTTTGTAAATATAGAATACAAGCTGGATTCTAGGAGCCTGGAAGGAGGTCTTTCATATGGATGCAGATAACTTATTCTATGTAAATATATAATACAGGCTGTATTCTAGGAGCCTGGAAGAAGGTCCTTCATAGGGATGTAGATGCCTTATTCTATGTAAATATAGAATACAAGCTGTACTCTAGAAGACTGGAAGGAGGCCCTTCATAGGGATGCAAATGCCTTATTCTATGTAAATATAGAATACAATCTGTATTCTAGGAGCCTGGAAGGAGGTCCATCATAGGGATGCAGATGCCTTATTCTATGTAAATATAGAATATCAGCTGTATTCTATGAGCCTGGATGGAGGTCCTACATAGGGATGCAGATGCCTTATTCTTTGTTAATATAGAAGACAAGCTGCACTCTAGGAGCCTGGAAGGAGGTCTTTCATGGGGATGCAGATGCCTTATTCTATGTAAATATAGAGTACAGACTGTATTCGAGGATCCTGGAAGAAGGTCCTTCATATGGATGCAGATGCCTTATTCTATGTAAATATAGAATACAAGCTGTAGTCTAGGAGCCTGGAAGGAGGTCCATCATAGGGATGCAAATGCCTTATTCTTTGTAAATATAGAATACAAGCTGTATTCTAGGAGCCTGGAAGGAGGTCCATCATAGGGATGCAGATGCCTTATTCTTTGTAAATATAGAATACAAGCTGTATTCTAGGAGCCTGGAAGGAGGTTATTCATGGGGATGCAGATGCCTTATTCTATGTAAATATATAATACAGACTGTATTCTAGGATCCTGAGTTCCTTCATATGGATGCAGATGCCTTATTCTATGTAAATATAGAATACAAGCTGTATTCTAGGAGCCTGGAAGGAGGTCCATCATAGGGATGCAGATGCAATAATTCTATGTAAAGGTAGAATACAATCTGTACTCTAGGAGCCTGGAAGGAGGGCCTTCAAAGGTATGCAAATGCCTTATTCTATGTAAATATAGCATACAAGCTGTATTCTAAGGCCCTCATTCAATTGCAATTTGGCCAATTGAATAGGGCTCAAAATAAGCACATAACATATTTTTTTAAAGACGTTTTTAGTTAGTAAACATCTATCCAAAAGCAAGGTTTTCACTAACTAAAAACTTCTTTAAAATAAATATGCTATGTGCTTATTTAGAGCCCTATTCAATTGGCCAAATCGCAATTGAATGAGGCCCTAAGAGCCTGGAAGTAGGTCCTTCATAGGTATGCAGATGCCTTATTCTTTGTTAATTATAGAATACAAGCTGTACTCTAGGAGCCTGGTAGAAGGTCCTTAATAAGGATGCAGATTCCTTATTCTTTGTAAATATAGAATACAAGCTGCATACTAGAAGCGTGGAAGGAGGTCCTTCATAGGGATGCAGATGCCTTATTCTATGTAAATATATAATACAAGATGTATTCTAGGAGCCTGGAAGGAGGTCCATCATAGGGATGCAGATGCCGTATTCTATGTAAATATAGAATACAAGCTGTATTCTAGGAGCCTGGAAGGAGGTTATTCATAGGGATGCGGATGCGTAATTCTATGTAAATATAGAATACAAGCTGTACTCTAGAAGCCTGGAAGGAGGTGCATCATAGGGATGTAGATACCTTATTCTATGTAAATATAGAGTACAAGCTGTACTCTAGAAGACTGGAAGGAGGTGCATCATAGGGATGCAGATGCCTTATTCTATGTAAATACAGAATACAAGCTGTATTCTAGGAGCCTGGAAGTAGGTCCTTCATAGGGATGCAGGTGCCTTATTCTTTGTAAATATAGAATACAATACCTTATTCTATGTAAATATAGAGATGCCTTATTCTTTGTAAATATAGAATACAAGCTGTACTCTAGGAGCCTGGAAGGAGGTCCTTCATAGGGATGCAGATGCCTTATTCTATGTAAATATAGAAAACAAGCTGTATTCTATGAGCCTAGAAGGAGGTCCATCATAGGGATGCAAATTCCATATCCCTTGTAGATATAGAATACAAGCTGTATTCTTGGAGCCTGGAAGGAGGTCCATCATAGGGATGCAGATGCAATTATTCTATGTAAAGGTAGAATACAATCTGTACTCTAGGAGCCTGGAAGGAGGTCCATCATAGGGATGCAGATGCCTTATTCTTTGTAAATATAGAATACAAGCTGTATTCTAGGAGCCTTGAAGGAGGTCCATCATAGGGATGCAGATGCCTTATTCTTTGTCAATATAGAATACAAGCTGTATTCTAGGAGCCTGAAAGGAGGTCTTTCATATGGATGCAGATGCCTTATTCTATGTAAATATAGACTACAAGCTGTACTCTAGGAGGCGGGAAGGAGGTTATTCATGGGGATGCAGATGCCTTATTCTATGTAAATATATAATACAGACTGTATTCTAGGATCCTGGAAGAAGGTCCGTCATATGGATGCAGATGCCTTATTCTATGTAAATATAGAATACAAGCTGTATTCTAAGAGCCTGGAAGGAAGTCCATCATAGTGATGCAAATGCCTTATTCTTTGTAAATATTGAATACAGGCTGTATTCTTGAAGCCTGGTAGGAGGTCCATCATAGGGATGCAGATGCAATAATTCTATGTAAAGGTAGAATACAAGCTGTACTCTAGAAGACTGGAAGAAGGGCCTTCATAGGGATGCAAATGCCTTATTCTTTGTAAATATAGAATACAAGCTGTACTCTAGGAGCCTGGAAGGAGGTCCTTTAAAGGGATGCAGATGCCTTATTCTATGTAAATATAGAATACAAGCTGTACTCTAGGAACATGGAAGTAGGTCCTTCATAGGGATGCAGATGCCTTATTCTTTGTAAATATAGAATACAAGCTGTACTCTAGGAGCCTGGAAGGAGGTCCTTCATATGGATGCAGATGCCTTATTCTACGTAAATATAGAATACAAGCTGTACTCTAGGAGCCGGGAAGGAGGTCCATCATAGTGATGCAAATTCCTTATCCCTTGTAGATATAGAATACAAGCTGTATTCTTGGAGCCTGGAAGGAGGTCCATCAAAGGGATGCAGATGCAATTATTCTATGTAAAGGTAGAATACAAGCTGTACTATAGTAGCCTTGAAGGATGTCCATCATAGGGATGCAGATTCCTTATTCTTTGTAAATATAGAATACAAGCTGTATTCTAGGAGCCTTGAAGGAGGTCCATCATAGGGATGCAGATGCCTTATTCTTTGTAAATATAGAATACAAGCTGTATTCTAGGAGCCTGGAAGGAGGTCCATCATAGAGATACAGATGCCTTATTCTATGTAAATATATAATACAGGCTTTATTCTAGGAGCCTGGAAGGAGGTCTTTCATAGGGATGCAGATGCCTTATTCTATGTAAATATAGAATACAAGCTGTACTCTAGGAGGTGGGAAGGAGGTTATTCATGGGGATGCAAATGCCTTATTCTATGTAAATATATAATACAGACTGTATTCTAGGATCCTGGATGGAGGTCCTTCATAAGGATGCAGATGCCTTATTCAATGTAAATATAGAATACAAGCTGTATTCTAAGAGCCTGGAAGGAAGTCCATCATTGGGATGCAAATGCCTTATTCTTTGTAAATATAGAATACAGGCTGTATTCTTGGAGCCTGGTAGGAGGTCCATCATAGGGATGCAGATGCAATAATTCTATGTAAAGGTAGAATACAAGCTGTACTCTAGAAGACTGGAAGAAGGGCCTTCATAGGGATGCAAATGCCTTATTCTATGTAAATATAGCATACAAGCTGTATTCTAGGAGCCTGGAAGTAGGTCCTTCATAGGGATGCAAATGCCTTATTCTTTGTAAATATAGAATACAAGCTGTACTCTAGGAGCCTGGAAGGAGGTCCTTCATAGGGATGCAGATGCCTTATTCTATGTAAATATAGAATACAAGCTGTACTCTCGAAAACTGGAAGGAGGTTCTTCATAGGAATGCAAATGCCTTATTCTATGTAAATATAGAATACAAGCTGTATTCTAGGAGCCTGGAAGGAGGTCCATCATAGGAATGCAAATGCCTTATCCCTTGTAAATATAGAATACAAGCTGTATTCTTGGAGCCTGGAAGGAGGTCCATCATACGGATGCAGATGCAATTATTCTATGTAAAGGTAGAATACAATCTGTACTCTAGGAGCCTGGAAGGCGGTACTTCATAAGGATGCAGATGCCTTATTCTTTGTAAATATAGAATACAAGCTGTATTCTAGGAGCCTGGAAGGAGGTCCATCATAGGGATGCAGATGCAATAATTCTATGTAAAGGTAGAATACAATCTGTACTCTAGGAGCCTGGAAGGAGGGCCTTCAAAGGTATGCAATTGCCTTATTCTATGTAAATAAAGCATACAAGCTGTATTCTAAGGCCCTCATTCAATTGCAATTTGGCCAATTGAATAGGGCTCTAAATAAGCACATAACATATTTTTTTAAAGACGTTTTTAGTTAGTAAACATCTATCCAAAAGCAAGGTTTTCACTAACTAAAAACTTCTTTAAAATAAATATGCTATGTGCTTATTTAGAGCCCTATTCAATTGGCCAAATCGCAATTGAATGGGGCCCTAAGAGCCTGGAAGTAGGTCCTTCATAGGGATGCAGATGCCTTATTCTTTGTTAATTATAGAATACAAGCTGTACTCTAGGAGCCTGGTAGAAGGTCCTTAATAAGGATGCAGATTCCTTATTCTTTGTAAATATAGAATACAATCTGTATTCTAGGAGCGTCGAAGGACGTCAATCATAGGGATGCAGATGCCTTATTCTATGTAAATATAGAATACAAGCTGCATACTAGAAGCGTGGAAGGAGGTCCTTCATAGGGATGCAGATGCGTAATTCTATGTAAATATAGAATACAAGCTGTACTCTAGAAGCCTGGAAGGAGGTGCATCATAGGGATGTAGATGCCTTATTCTATGTACATATAGAGTACAAGCTGTACTCTAGAAGACTGGAAGGAGGTGCATCATAGGGATGCAGATGCCTTATTCTATGTAAATACAGAATACAAGCTGTATTCTAGGAGCCTGGAAGTAGGTCCTTCATAGGGATGCAGGTGCCTTATTCTTTGTAAATATAGAATACAATACCTTATTCTATGTAAATATAGAGATGCCTTATTCTTTGTAAATATAGAATACAAGCTGTACTCTAGGAGCCTGGAAGGAGGTCCTTCATAGGGATGCAGATGCCTTATTCTATGTAAATATAGAATACAAGCTGTACTCTAGAAAACTGGAAGGAGGTCCTTCATAGGGATGCAAATACCTTATTCTATGTAAATATAGAAAACAAGCTGTATTCTATGAGCCTAGAAGGAGGTCCATCATAGGGATGCAAATTCCATATCCCTTGTAGATATAGAATACAAGCTGTATTCTTGGAGCCTGGAAGGAGGTCCATCATAGGGATGCAGATGCAATTATTCTATGTAAAGGTAGAATACAAGCTGTACTCTAGGAGGCGGGAAGGAGGTTATTCATGGGGATGCAGATGCCTTATTCTATGTAAATATATAATACAGACTGTATTCTAAGAGCCTGGAAGGAAGTCCATCATAGTGATGCAAATGCCTTATTCTTTGTAAATATAGAATACAGGCTGTATTCTTGAAGCCTGGTAGGAGGTCCATCATAGGGATGCAGATGCAATAAATCTATGTAAAGGTAGAATACAAGCTGTACTGTAGAAGACTGGAAGAAGGGCCTTCATAGGGATGCAAATGCCTTATTCTTTGTAAATATAGAATACAAGCTGTACTCTAGAAGCCTGGAAGGAGGTGCATCATAGGGATGTAGATACCTTATTCTATGTAAATATAGAGTACAAGCTGTACTCTAGAAGACTGGAAGGAGGTGCATCATAGGGATGCAGATGCCTTATTCTATGTAAATACAGAATACAAGCTGTATTCTAGGAGCCTGGAAGTAGGTCCTTCATAGGGATGCAGGTGCCTTATTCTTTGTAAATATAGAATACAATACCTTATTCTATGTAAATATAGAGATGCCTTATTCTTTGTAAATATAGAATACAAGCTGTACTCTAGGAGCCTGGAAGGAGGTCCTTCATAGGGATGCAGATGCCTTATTCTATGTAAATATAGAATACAAGCTGTACTCTAGAAAACTGGAAGGAGGTCCTTCATAGGGATGCAAATACCTGATTCTATGTAAATATAGAAAACAAGCTGTATTCTATGAGCCTAGAAGGAGGTCCATCATAGGGATGCAAATTCCTTATCCCTTGTAGATATAGAATACAAGCTGTATTCTTGGAGCCTGGAAGGAGGTCCATCATAGGGATGCAGATGCAATTATTCTATGTAAAGGTAGAATACAAGCTGTACTCTAGGAGCCTGGAAGGAGGTCCATCATAGGGATGCAGATGCCTTATTCTTTGTAAATATAGAATACAAGCTGTACTCTAGGAGCCTGGATGGAGGTCCATCTTAGGGATGCAGATGCCTTATTCTTTGTCAATATAGAATACAAGCTGTATTCTAGGAGCCTGAAAGGAGGTCTTTCATAGGGATGCAGATGCCTTATTCTATGTAAATATAGACTACAAGCTGTACTCTAGGAGGCGGGAAGGAGGTTATTCATGGGGATGCAGATGCCTTATTCTATGTAAATATATAATACAGACTGTATTCTAGGATCCTGGAAGAAGGTCCGTCATATGGATGCAGATGCCTTATTCTATGTAAATATAGAATACAAGCTGTATTCTAAGAGCCTGGAAGGAAGTCCATCATAGTGATGCAAATGCCTTATTCTTTGTAAATATTGAATACAGGCTGTATTCTTGAAGCCTGGTAGGAGGTCCATCATAGGGATGCAGATGCAATAATTCTATGTAAAGGTAGAATACAAGCTGTACTCTAGAAGACTGGAAGAAGGGCCTTCATAGGGATGCAAATGCCTTATTCTTTGTAAATATAGAATACAAGCTGTACTCTAGGAGCCTGGAAGGAGGTCCTTCAAAGGGATGCAGATGCCTTATTCTATGTAAATATAGAATACAAGCTGTACTCTAGGAGCCTGGAAGGAGGTCCTTCATATGGATGCAGATGCCTTATTCTACGTAAATATAGAATACAAGCTGTACTCTAGGAGCCGGGAAGGAGGTCCATCATAGTGATGCAAATTCCTTATCCCTTGTAGATATAGAATACAAGCTGTATTCTTGGAGCCTGGAAGGAGGTCCATCAAAGGGATGCAGATGCAATTATTCTATGTAAAGGTAGAATACAAGCTGTACTATAGTAGCCTTGAAGGATGTCCATCATAGGGATGCAGATGCCTTATTCTTTGTAAATATAGAATACAAGCTGTATTCTAGGAGCCTTGAAGGAGGTCCAGCATAGGGATGCAGATGCCTTATTCTTTGTAAATATAGAATACAAGCTGTATTCTAGGAGCCTGGAAGGAGGTCTTTCATAGGGATGCAGATGCCTTATTCTATGTAAATATAGAATACAAGCTGTACTCTAGGAGGTGGGAAGGAGGTTATTCATGGGGATGCAGATGCCTTATTCTATGTAAATATATAATACAGACTGTATTCTAGGATCCTGGAAGAAGGTCCTTCATATGGATGCAGATGCCTTATTCAATGTAAATATAGAATACAAGCTGTATTCTAAGAGCCTGGAAGGAAGTCCATCATTGGGATGCAAATGCCTTATTCTTTGTAAATATAGAATACAGGCTGTATTCTTGGAGCCTGGTAGGAGGTCCATCATAGGGATGCAGATGCAATAATTCTATGTAAAGGTAGAATACAAGCTGTACTCTAGAAGACTGGAAGAAGGGCCTTCATAGGGATGCAAATGCCTTATTCTATGTAAATATAGCATACAAGCTGTATTCTAGGAGCCTGGAAGTAGGTCCTTCATAGGGATGCAAATGCCTTATTCTTTGTAAATATAGAATACAAGCTGTACTCTAGGAGCCTGGAAGGAGGTCCTTCATAGGGATGCAGATGCCTTATTCTATGTAAATATAGAATACAAGCTGTACTCTCGAAAACTGGAAGGAGGTTCTTCATAGGAATGCAAATGCCTTATTCTATGTAAATATAGAATACAAGCTGTATTCTAGGAGCCTGGAAGGAGGTCCATCATAGGGATGCAAATGCCTTATCCCTTGTAAATATAGAATACAAGCTGTATTCTTGGAGCCTGGAAGGAGGTCCATCATACGGATGCAGATGCAATAATTCTATGTAAAGGTAGAATACAAGCTGTACTCTCGAAAACTGGAAGGAGGTTCTTCATAGGAATGCAAATGCCTTATTCTATGTAAATATAGAATACAAGCTGTATTCTAGGAGCCTGGAAGGCGGTACTTCATAAGGATGCAGATGCCTTATTCTTTGTAAATATAGAATACAAGCTGTATTCTAGGAGCCTGGAAGGAGGTCCATCATAGGAATGCAGAAGCCTTATACTTTGTAAATATAGAATACAAGCTGTATTCTAGGTGCCTGGAAGGAGGTCCATCATAGGGATGCAGATGCCTTATTCTTTGTAAATATAGAATACAAGCTGTACTCTAGGAGCCTGGGAGGGGGTCCATCATATGGATGCAGATGCCTTATTCTTTGTAAATATAGAATACAAGCTGTATTCTAGGAGCCTGGAAGGAGGTTATTCATGGGGATGCAGATACCTTATTCTATGTAAATATATAATACAGACTGTATTCTAGGATCCTGAGGTCCTTCATATGGATGCAGATGCCTTATTCTATGTAAAGGTACAATACAAGCTGTACTCTAGAAGACTGGAAGAAGGGCCTTCATAAGGGATGCAGATGCCTTATTCTTTGTAAATATAGAATAAAAGCTGTACTCTACAAGCCTGGAAGGAGGTCCTTCATACGGATGCAGATGCCTTATTCTATGTAAATATAAAGTAAAAGCTGTACTCTAGAAGACTGGAAGGCGGTCCTTCATAGGGTTGTAGATGCCTTATTCTATTTAAATATATAATACAGGCTTTATTCCAGGAGCCTGGAAGAAGGTCCTTAATAAGGATGCAATTGTCGTAATTCTATATAAATATAGAATACAAGCTGTACTCTAGAAGACTGAAAGGAGGTCCTTCATAGGGATGCAGATGCCTTATTCTTTGTTAATTATAGAATACATGCTGTACTCTAGGAGCCTGGTAGGAGGTCCTTCATAAGGTTGCAGATTCCTTATTCTTTGTAAATATAGAATACAATCTGTATTCTAGGAGCGTCGAAGGACGTCAATCATAGGGATGCAGATGCCTTATTCTATATAAATATAGAATACAAGCTGTACTCTAGAAGACTGGAGAAAGGTCCTTCATAGGGATGCAAATTCCTAAGTTTGTGTAAATATAGAATGCAAGCTGTATTCTAGGAGCCTGGAAGGAGGTTATTCATAGGGATGCGGATGCGTAATTCTATGTAAATATAGAATACAAGCAGTACTCTAGAAGCCTGGAAGGAGGTGCATCATAGGGATGTAGATGCCTTATTCTATGTAAATATAGAGTACAAGCTGTGCTCTAGAAGACTGGAAGGAGGTGCATCATAGGGATGCAGATGCCTTATTCTATGTAAATACAGAATACAAGCTGTATTCTAGGAGCCTGGAAGTAGGTCCTTCATAGGGATGCAGATGCGTTATTCTTTGTAAATATAGAATACAATACCTTATTCTATGTAAATATAGAGATGCCTTATTCTTTGTAAATATAGAATACAAGCTGTATTCTAGGAGCCAGGAAGGAGGTCTTTCATGGGGATGCAGATGCCTTATTCTATGTAAATATAAAATACAAGCTGTACTCTAGGAACATAGAAGTAGGTCCTTCATAGGGATGCAGATGCCTTATTCTTTGTAAATATAGAATACAAGCTGTACTCTAGGAGCCTGGAAGGAGGTCCTTCATAGGGATGCAGATGCCTTATTCTATGTAAATATAGAATACAAGCTGTATTCTAGGAGCCTGGAAGGAGGTCCATCATAGGGATGCAGATGCAATAATTCTATGTAAAGGTAGAATACAAGCTGTACTCTAGAAGACTGGAAGAAGGGCCTTCAAAGGGATGCAGATGCCTTATTCTATGTAAATATAGCATACAAGCTGTATTCTAGGAGCCTGGAAGTAGGTCCTTCATAGGGATGCAGATGCTTTATTCTTTGTAAATATAGAATACAAGCTGTACTCTAGGAGCCAGGAAGGAGGTCCTTCATAGGGATGCAGATGCCTTATTCTATGTAAATATAGAATACAAGCTGTACTCTAGAAAACTGGAAGGAGGTCCTTCATAGGGATGCAGATGCTTTATTCTTTGTAAATATAGAATACAAGCTGTACTCTAGGAGCCAGGAAGAATGTCCTTAATAAGGATGCAGATGTCGTAATTCTATATAAATATAGAATACAAGCTGTACTCTAGAAGACTGGAAGGAGGTCCTTCATAGGGATGCAGATGCCTTAATCTTTGTAAATATAGAATACATTCTGTATTCTAGGAGCCTGGAAGGAGGTCCTTCATATGGATGCAGATGCCTTATTCTATGTAAATAAAGAATACAAGCTGTACTCTAGAAGCCTGGAAGGAGGTGCATCATAGGGATGTAGATGCCTTATTCTATGTAAATATAGAGTACAAGCTGTGCTCTAGAAGACTGGAAGGAGGTGCATCATAGGGATGCAGATGCCTTATTCTATGTAAATACAGAATACAAGCTGTATTCTAGAAAACTGGAAGGAGGTCCTTCATAGGGATGCAAATACCTTATTCTATGTAAATATAGAAAACAAGCTGTATTCTATGAGCCTAGAA
>JAPZIH010001118.1:0-30000 GCA_027410445.1 Discoglossus pictus
AGAGAGAGAGAGACAGGAGGGACACAGAGGGAGAGACAGGAGGGTCACAGAAAGATAGAGACAGGAGGGACAGAGAGAGAGAGCCATCGACACAGAGAGAGAGAGCCATCGACAGAGAGAGAGAGAGACAGGAGGGACAGAGAGAGAGAGGAGGGACACAGACACATGAGGGACACAGACACATGAGGGACACTGAGAGATACACGAGGGAGAGAGAGAGAGAGACATCGACAGAGAGCTAAAGAGAGAGACAGGAGGGAAACAGACACAAGAGGGACACAGAGAGAGACAGGAGGGACACAGAGAGAGAGACAGGAGGGACACAGAGAGAGAGAGAGACAGGAGGGACACAGAGAGAGAGAGAGACAGGAGGGACACAGAGAGAGAGAGACAGGAGGGACTCAGAGAGAGACAGGAAGGACACAGAGAGAGAGACAGAAGGGACAGAGTGAGAGAGAGGAGGGACGGAGAGAGAGAGAGACACGAGGGAGAGAGAGAGAGACAGGAGAGACAGAGAGAGAGAGAGACAGGAGGAACAGAGAGACAGGAGGGACAGAGAGACACGAGAGAAACAGAGAGAGAGAGAGAGAGAGAGAGAGAGAGAGAGGAGGGACACAGAGGGAGAGACAGGAGGGTCACAGAAAGATAGAGACAGGAGGGACAGAGAGAGAGAGAGAGACAGGAGCTACACAGACACATGAGTGACACAGAGAGAGACACGAGGGAGAGAGAGAGAGACATCAACAGAGAGCTAGAGAGAGAGAGGAGGGAAACAGACACAAGAGGGACACAGAGAGAGACAGGAGGGACAGAGTGAGAGAGAGAGGCACAAGGGACACAGAAAGAGAGACAGGAGGGACAGAGAGAGAGAGCCATCGACAGAGAGAGAGAGCCATCGACAGAGAGAGAGAGAGACAGGAGGGACAGAGAGAGAGAGAGAGAGACAGGAGGGACAGAGAGAGAGAGAGAGACAGGAGGGACAGATAGAGACAGGAGGGAAAGAGAGAGAGAGGAGGGACGGAGAGAGAGAGAGACAGGAGGGACAGAGAGAGAGAGAGAGAGAGAGAGAGAGAGACAGGAGGGACAGAGAGAGAGAGTGAGAGAGAGACAGGAGGGACAGAGAGACAGGAGGGACAGAGAGAAAGAGAGAGACAGGAGGGATAGAGAGAGAGAAAGAGACCAGAGGGACACAGAGGGTGAGACAGGAGGGACACAGAAAGAGAGAGACAGGAGGGACAGAGAGAGAGAGAGAGAGACAGGAGGGAAACAGAGAGAGACAGGAGGCAAACAGAGAGAGAGAGAGTCAGGAGGGAAACAGAGAGAGACAGGATGGACAGAGAGAGAGAGAGAGAGAGATACAGGAGGGATGGAGAGTGAGAGACAGGAAGGACAGAGATAGAGAGACAGGAGGGACAGAGAGAGAGACAGGAGCTACACAGACACATGAGGGACACAGAGAGAGAAACGAGGGAGAGAGAGAGAGAGAGACATCAACAGAGAGCTAGAGAGAGACAGGAGGGAAACAGACACAGGAGGGACACAGAGAGAGAGAGAGGAAGGACACAGAGAGAGACAGGAAGGACACAGAGAGAGAGACAGAAGGGACAGAGTGAGAGAGAGGCACAAGGGACACAAAGAGAGAGAGACGGGAGGGACAGAGAGAGAGAGCCATCGACAGAAAGAGAGATTGAGAGCCATTGACAGAGAGAGAGAGAGAGACATCGACAGAGAGAGAGAGACAGGATGGACAGAGAGAGAGAGACAGGAGGGACAGAGAGAGAGAGAGACAGGAGGGACAGAGAGAGACAGGAGGGAAAGAGAGAGAGAGAGAGAGAGAGAGGAGGGACAGAGAGAGAGAGAGACAGGAGGGACAGAGAGAGAGACAGGAGGGACAGAGAGAGAGAGACAGGAGGAACAGAGAGACAGGAGTGACAGAGAGACACAAGGGAAACAGAGAGAGAGAGAGACAGGAGGGACACAGAGGGAGAGACAGGAGGGACACAGAAAGATAGAGACAGGAGGGACAGACAGAGAGAGAGAGAGAGAGAGAGAGACAGGAGGGAAACAGAGAGAGACAGGAGGGAAACAGAGAGAGACACAAGGGAAACAGAGAGAGAGAGAGAGAGAGAGAGAGGAGGGAAACAGAGAGAGAGAGAAACAGAAGGGACAAAGAGAGAGACAGAGGGGACAAAGAGAGAGAGAGAGAGAGAGAATAGGGACACAGAGATAGAGACAAGAGGGAAA
Source organism: Discoglossus pictus (assembly GCA_027410445.1). NCBI lineage: Eukaryota > Metazoa > Chordata > Amphibia > Anura > Alytidae > Discoglossus > Discoglossus pictus. The sequence continues at coordinate 2,245 of JAPZIH010001118.1, forward strand.
CAGAGAGAGAGAGACAGGAGGGACACAGAGAGAGAGACAGGAGGGACACAGAGAGAGAGAGAAAGGAGGGACACAGAGAGAGAGAGACAGGAGGGACACAGAGAGAGAGACAGGAGGGACACAGAGAGAGAGACAGGAATGACACAGAGAGAGAAAGACAGGAGGGAGGGACAGTGAGAGAGAGACGGACAGGAGGGAGGGACAGAGAGAGAGAGAGAAAGACAGACAGGGGGAGGGACAGAGAGAGGGAGAAACAGGAGGGAGGGACAGAGAGGGAGAGAGACAGGAGGGAGGGAGAGTTACAGACAGGAGGAAGGGACAGAGATAGAGAGAGAGACAGACAGGAGGGAGGGACAGAGAGACGGAGAAACAGGAGGGAAGGACAGGGCGGGAGAGAGACCGGAGGGAGGGACAGAGACAGACAGGAGGGAGGGACAGAGAGAGAGAGACAGGAGGGTGGGACAGAGAGAGAGAGAGAGAGAGAGAGATAGGAGGGAAACAGAGAGAGAGACAGAGGGAAGCAGAGAGAGAGACAGGAGGGACACGGAGAGAGAGACAGGAGGGACAGAGAGAGAGAGAGACCAGTGGGACACAGAGGGAGAGCCAGGCGGGACACAGAAAGAGAGAGACAGGAGGGACAGACAGAGAGAGAGACAGGAGGGAAACAGAGAGAGACAGGAGAGAAACAGAGAGAGAGAGACAGGAGGGACTCAGGGAGAGAGACAGGAGGGACACAGAGAGACAGGAGGGACACAGAGAGACAGGAGGGACACACAGAGAGAGAGAGAGAGAGACAGGAGGGACCCAGATAGAGAGACAGGAGGGACCCAGAGAGACAGGAGGGACCCAGAGAGAGACAGGAGGGACACAGAGAGACACAGGTGGACACAAAGACAGGAGGGACACAGAAAGAGAGACACAGAGAGAGACAGGAGGGACACAGAAAGAGAGACACAGAGAGACAGGAGGGACACAGAGAGCGAAAGGAGGGACACAGAGAGAGCGGCAGGAGGGACACAAAGAGAGCGAGGCATCGACAGAGAGAGAGAGACATCAAGAGAGAGAGAGAGACATCGACAGATAGAGAGAGAGACAGGATGGACAGAGAGAGAGAGACAGGAGGGACAGAGAGAGAGAGAGAGACAGGAGGGACAGATAGAGAGACAGGAGGGACAGAGATAGAGAGACAGGAGGGTCAGAGAGAGAGAGACAGGGGGGACACAGAGAGAGAGAGAGAGGAGGGACAGAGAGAGATAGACAGGAGGGACACAGAGAGAGAGAGATACAGGAGGGATGGAGAGAGAGAGACAGGAAGGACAGAGATAAATAGACAGGAGGGACAGAGAGAGAGAGACAGGAGGGACACAGACACATGAGGGACACAGACACATAAGAGACACTGAGAGATACACGAGGGAGAGAGAGAGAGAGACATCGACAGATAGCTAAAGAGAGAGACAGGAGGGAAACAGACACAAGAGGGACACAGAGAGAGACAGGAGGGACACAGAGAGAGAGACAGGAGAGAAACAGAGAGAGAGACAGGAGGGACACAGAGAGAGAGACAGGAGGGACACAGATAGAGAGACAGGAGGGACACAGAGAGAGACAGGAAGGACACAGAGAGAGAGACAGAAGGGACAGAGTGAGAGAGAGGAGGGACGGAGAGAGAGAGAGACAGGAGGGACAGAGAGAGAGAGACAGGAGGGACAGAGAGAGAGAGAGAGACAGGAGGAACAGAGAGACAGGAGGGACAGAGAGACACGAGAGAAAAAGAGAGAGAGAGAGAGACAGGAGGGACACAGAGGGAGAGACAGGAGGGTCACAGAAAGATAGAGACAGGAGGGACAGAGAGAGAGAGCCATCGACACAGAGAGAGAGAGAGACATCGACAGAGAGAGAGAGACAGGAGGGACAGAGAGAGAGAGAGAGGAGGGACACAGACACATGAGGGACACAGACACATGAGGGACACTGGGAGATACACGAGGGAGAGAGAGAGACATCGACAGAGAGCTAAAGAGAGAGACAGGAGGGAAACAGACACAAGAGGGACACAGAGAGAGACAGGAGGGACACAGAGAGAGAGACAGGAGGGACACAGAGAGAGAGAGACAGGAGGGACAGAGAGAGAGAGACAGGAGGGACACAGAGAGAGAGACAGGAGGGACACAGAGAGAGACAGGAAGGACACAGAGAGAGAGACAGAAGGGACAGAGTGAGAGAGAGGAGGGACGGAGAGAGAGAGAGACAGGAGGGACAGAGAGAGAGACAGGAGAGACAGAGAGAGAGAGAGACAGGAGGAACAGAGAGACAGGAGGGACAGAGAGACACGAGAGAAACAGAGAGAGAGAGAGAGAGACAGGAGGGTCACAGAAAGATAGAGACAGGAGGGACAGAGAGAGAGAGCCATCGACACAGAGAGAGAGAGCCATCGACACAGAGAGAGAGAGCCATCGACACAGAGAGAGAGACAGGAGGGACAGAGAGAGAGAGAGAGACAGGAGGGACAGAGAGAGAGAGAGAGAGACAGGAGGGACAGAGAGACAGGAGGGACAGAGAGAGAGAGAGAGAGAGAGGAGGGACAGAGAGAGAGAGACAGGAGGGACAGAGAGAGAGAGAGACAGGAGGGACAGAGAGAGAAAGAGAGACAGGAGGGACAGAGAGACAGGAGGGACAGAGAGACAGGAGGGACACAGAGAGAGAAAGAGAGACACGAGGGAGAGAGAGAGACACGAGGGAGAGAGAGAGAGACAGAAGAGACACAGAGAGAGAGACAGTACGGACACAGAGAGAGACAGGAGGGACACAGAGAGAGAGAGACCTCGACAGATAGAGACATCGACAGAGAGAGACATCGACAGAGAGAGATAGGAGGGACAGAGAGAGAGAGAGACAGGAGGGACACACAGAGAGAGACAGGAGGGACACACAGAGAGATACAGGAGGGACAGAGAGAGAGAGAGACAGGAGGGAAACAGAGAGAGAGAAAGACAGGAGGGAAACAGAGAGAGAGACAGAGGGAAACAGAGAGAGAGACAGAGGGAAACAGAGAGAGAGACAGGAGGGACCCAGAGAGAGAGACAGGAGGGACCCAGAGAGCGACAGGAGGGACCCAGAGAGAGACAGGAGGGACACAGAAAGAGAGACACAGAGAGACAGGAGGGACACAGAGAGAGCGACAGGAGGGAAACAGAGAGAGAGAGACAGGAGGGAAAAAGAGAGAGTGAGAGACACGAGGGAAACAGAGAGAGAGAGAGAGAGACAGGAGGGATACAGAGAGAGAGAAACAGGAGGGACAAAGAGAGAGAAAGAGGGGACAAAGAGAGAGAGAGACAGGAGGGACAAAGAGAAAGAGACAGGAGGGACACGGAGAGAGAGACAGGAGGGACCCAGAGAGACAAGAGGGACCCAGAGAGAGAGACAGGAGGGACACAGAGAGACACAGGTGGACACAAAGACAGGAGGGACACAGAAAGAGAGACACAGAGAGAGACAGGAGGGACACAAAGAGAGCGAGGCATCGACAGAGAGAGACATCAAGAGAGAGAGAGAGACATTGACAGATAGAGAGAGAGAGACAGGATGGACAGAGAGAGAGAGAGACAGGAGGGACAGAGAGAGAAAGAGAGACAGGAGGGACAGAGAGAGAGACAGGAGGGACAGAGATAGAGAGACAGGAGGGTCAGAGAGAGAGAGAGACAGGAGGGACAGAGAGAGACAGGAGGGAAAGAGAGAGAGAGAGGAGGGACAGAGAGAGAGAGAGAGACAGGAGGGACACAGAGAGAGAGAGACAGGAGGGACACAGAGAGAGCGACAGGAGGGACACAGAGAGAGCGAGGCATCGACAGAGAGAGAGAGACATCAAGAGAGAGAGAGACATCGACAGATAAAGAGAGAGACAGGATGGACAGAGAGAGAGAGACAGGAGGGTCGGAGAGAAAGAGAGACAGGAGGGACACAGAGAGAGAGAGAGAGGAGGGACAAAGAGAGATAGACAGGAGTGACACAGAGAGAGAGACAGGAGAGACAGAGAGAGAGAGACAGGAGGGACAGAGAAAGAGACATACAGGAGGGATGGAGAGAGACAGGAAGGACAGAGAAAGAAAGAGACAGGAGGGACAGAGAGAGAGAGAGAGAGACAGGAGGGACACAGACACATGAGGGACACAGAGAGAGACACGAGGGAGAGAGAGAGAGAGACAGTAAGGACACAGAGAGAGACAGGAAGGACATAGAGAGAGAAACAGAAGGAACACAGAGAGAGAGAGAGAGAGAGAGAGGCACAAGGGACACAAAGAGAGAGAGACAGGAGGGACAGAGAGAGAGAGAGCCATCGACACAGAGAGAGAGAGCCATCAACAGAGAGAGAGAGAGGAGGGACAGAGAGAGAGACAGGAGGAACAGAGAGAGAGGCAGGAGGGACAGAAAGACAGACAGGAGGGACAGAGAGAGAGACAGGAGAGACAGAGAGAGAGAGAGAGTGGAGGGACGGAGAGAGAGAGACAGGAGGGACAGAGAGAGAGAGAGAGAGAGAGAGATGGAAGGGACAGAGAGACAGAAGGGACAGAGAGACAGGAGGGACAGAGAGACATGAGGGACACAGAAAGAGAGACACGAGGGAGAGAGACAGAGGAGAGACACAGCGAGAGAGAGATAGACAGGAGGGACACAGAGAGAGAGACAGAGAGAGAGAGACAGGAGGGACACAGAGAGAGAGACATGAGGGACACAGAGAGAGAGAGACCGGAGGGACAAAGAGAGAGAGAGACATCAACAGAGAGAGACATCGACAGAGAGAGACAGGAGGGACACAGAGAGAGACAGGAAGGACATAGAGAGAGAGACAGAAGAAACACAGAGAGAGAGAGAGAGGCACAAGGGACACAGAGAGAGACAGGAGGGACACAGAGAGAGACAGGAAGGACACAGAGAGAGAGACAGAAGGGACAGAGTGAGAGAGAGGAGGGACGGAGAGAGAGAGAGACAGGAGGGACAGAGAGAGAGACAGGAGAGACAGAGAGAGAGAGAGACAGGAGGAACAGAGAGACAGGAGGGACAGAGAGACACGAGAGAAACAGAGAGAGAGAGAGAGAGACAGGAGGGTCACAGAAAGATAGAGACAGGAGGGACAGAGAGAGAGAGCCATCGACACAGAGAGAGAGAGCCATCGACACAGAGAGAGAGAGCCATCGACACAGAGAGAGAGACAGGAGGGACAGAGAGAGAGAGAGAGACAGGAGGGACAGAGAGAGAGAGAGAGAGACAGGAGGGACAGAGAGACAGGAGGGACAGAGAGAGAGAGAGAGAGAGAGGAGGGACAGAGAGAGAGAGACAGGAGGGACAGAGAGAGAGAGAGACAGGAGGGACAGAGAGACAGGAGGAACAGAGAGACAGGAGGGACAGAGAGACAGGAGGGACAGAGAGACAGGAGGGACACAGAGAAAGAAAGAGAGACACGAGGGAGAGAGAGAGACACGAGGGAGAGAGAGAGAGACAGAAGAGACACAGAGAGAGAGACAGTACGGACACAGAGAGAGACAGGAGGGACACAGAGAGAGAGAGACCTCGACAGATAGAGACATTGACAGAGAGAGACATCGACAGAGAGAGATAGGAGGGACAGAGAGAGAGAGAGACAGGAGGGACACACAGAGAGAGACAGGAGGGACACATAGAGAGATACAGGAGGGACAGAGAGAGAGAGAGACAGGATGGACACAGAGAGAGAGAAAGACAGGAGGGAAACAAAGAGAGAGACAGAAGGAAACAGAGAGAGAGACAGAGGGAAACAGAGAGAGAGACAGGAGGGACCCAGATAGAGAGACAGGAGGGACCCAGAGAGCGACAGGAGGGACCCAGAGAGAGACAGGAGGGACACAGAAAGAGAGACACAGAGAGACAGGAGGGACACAGAGAGAGCGACAGGAGGGAAACAGAGAGAGAGAGACAGGAGGGAAAAAGAGAGAGTGAGAGACACGAGGGAAACAGAGAGAGAGAGAGAGAGACAGGAGGGATACAGAGAGAGAGAAACAGGAGGGACAAAGAGAGAGAAAGAGGGGACAAAGAGAGAGAGAGACAGGAGGGACAAAGAGAAAGAGACAGGAGGGACACGGAGAGAGAGACAGGAGGGACCCAGAGAGACAAGAGGGACCCAGAGAGAGAGACAGGAGGGACACAGAGAGACACAGGTGGACACAAAGACAGGAGGGACACAGAAAGAGAGACACAGAGAGAGACAGGAGGGACACAAAGAGAGCGAGGCATCGACAGAGAGAGACATCAAGAGAGAGAGAGAGACATTGACAGATAGAGAGAGAGAGACAGGATGGACAGAGAGAGAGAGAGACAGGAGGGACAGAGAGAGAAAGAGAGACAGGAGGGACAGAGAGAGAGACAGGAGGGACAGAGATAGAGAGACAGGAGGGTCAGAGAGAGAGAGAGACAGGAGGGACAGAGAGAGACAGGAGGGAAAGAGAGAGAGAGAGGAGGGACAGAGAGAGAGAGAGAGACAGGAGGGACACAGAGAGAGAGAGACCGGAGGGACACAGAGAGAGCGACAGGAGGGACACAGAGAGAGCGAGGCATCGACAGAGAGAGAGAGACATCAAGAGAGAGAGAGACATCGACAGATAAAGAGAGAGACAGGATGGACAGAGAGAGAGAGACAGGAGGGTCGGAGAGAAAGAGAGACAGGAGGGACACAGAGAGAGAGAGAGAGGAGGGACAAAGAGAGATAGACAGGAGTGACACAGAGAGAGAGACAGGAGAGACAGAGAGAGAGAGACAGGAGGGACAGAGAGAGAGACAGATACAGGAGGGATGGAGAGAGACAGGAAGGACAGAGAAAGAAAGAGACAGGAGGGACAGAGAGAGAGAGAGACAGGAGGGACACAGACACATGAGGGACACAGAGAGAGACACGAGGGAGAGAGAGAGAGAGACAGTAAGGACACAGAGAGAGACAGGAAGGACATAGAGAGAGAAACAGAAGGAACACAGAGAGAGAGAGAGAGAGAGAGAGAGAGGCACAAGGGACACAAAGAGAGAGAGACAGGAGGGACAGAGAGAGAGAGAGCCATCGACACAGAGAGAGAGAGCCATCAACAGAGAGAGAGAGAGGAGGGACAGAGAGAGAGACAGGAGGGACAGAGAGAGAGGCAGGAGGGACAGAAAGACAGACAGGAGGGACAGAGAGAGAGACAGGAGAGACAGAGAGAGAGAGAGAGTGGAGGGACGGAGAGAGAGAGACAGGAGGGACAGAGAGAGAGAGAGAGAGAGAGATGGAAGGGACAGAGAGACAGAAGGGACAGAGAGACAGGAGGGACAGAGAGACATGAGGGACACAGAAAGAGAGACACGAGGGAGAGAGACAGAGGAGAGACACAGCGAGAGAGAGATAGACAGGAGGGACACAGAGAGAGAGACAGAGAGAGAGAGACAGGAGGGACACAGAGAGAGAGACATGAGGGACACAGAGAGAGAGAGACCGGAGGGACACAGAGAGAGAGAGACATCAACAGAGAGAGACATCGACAGAGAGAGACAGGAGGGACACAGAGAGAGACAGGAAGGACATAGAGAGAGAGACAGAAGAAACACAGAGAGAGAGAGAGAGGCACAAGGGACACAGAGAGAGACAGGAGGGACAGAGAGAGAGCCATCGACACAGAGAGAGCCATCGACAGAGAGAGAGAGAGAGACAGGAGGGACAGAGAGAGAGAGAGACAGGAGGGACAGAGAGAGAGAGAGAGAGAGAGAGAGAGTTCTGTGGAGTTTTGAGACACCCATCCTCGGCCTTGGAGCATCCCCACTTTTTAGTGGGTAAAGCTCCCTGCTGCTATTGGGGGAGGGTCTATTCAGATCCTCCCCAGGCTTGTGTTTTTTTTTCGTTCCTGGATATCAAAATCAACATGGATGCAAACAAGGAGGACACTTCCTTTGGAGCTGCTATTTCAGATCGGGCAGACACCATCCGGTACAGAAAGGGCTTAAAGTTTATTGTGAGAACAATTCTGGAAAGACTTTTAAGTGTTAAAATCCGGGAATTGCTTTGTGTACAGGACTTCCCACGGAAAGGTACTTATGACGTTACCTTCATATCGGAAGCGGTTGCGGCTCAATACTATGAAACTTTTAAAACAAAAAAACATTCAGAAGAATTTAAAGGAGTGAATGTAACTCCTTTGTTTGAGACCCACAACCGATTAATAACAGTTCAATCATATGTATAGCCCTCGTGTTCCTGTAGAGGATATAAAGACCTACCTCCAGTTTTACTGCTCACAGGTTACATACCAGGGAAAAATCATGAATGAGATTTGAATATGGAATGTGAAACAAAAGTTCTTTGTCTCATTCATACCGGACGAACAATACTTTGGAGGAATAAAGAGGCCGCCCCCCATCATTAACATTGGAGGGAAAAAGGGGTTCCTTTTTTTCAGCGGTATGCCACCATTTTGTAGAAATTGCAACAAATATGGTCACGACACCTAACAGTGTGAAGAGGGCCTCTTTTGCTGGCATTGTCAAAAACCCGGGCATCAAGCAAGGGATTGTATAGACCGAACCTGTGATCTATGTAAAGAAACAGGGCATAACTACCGCCAGTGTCCAAAAGAATATAGACCGTGGAAAACCCAGAGTTCGGAAATTTTTACAGAGGAAGACATTCATGCAATAATGATTAAAAATGGATACGTAAGACGAAAGAGCGCAGTGTCCGAGGTTGGTGCGTACGAGCCAAGAGAGCAGTATGAAACAAGAAAAGCTGTAGAAAAGGAGACGGCCAAGGCTGACACTTTTATATTTGAGGCGGAGGCAAGTGGAAAAGATACTGCTGCACCAATAAAAAGAAAAATTCAAAGTATAAAGAGGCCCTCAAATACCTCACCAAACGGAAGACTGGGGAAAAGAGTGGCCGTGAGTGGAACGATGACCCCTGGACTAACCCTCCACAACAGATATGAAGCAATATCTGTGAATGATGGGGGGAAAATAGAGGGGGAAAAAATGGCCTCAAACCTCAAGGATGACCCCAGTATGATAGTGAGAGAAGAAAATCATGCGCCCAATCTGAAAATCAGGATATCCTGGAACCTGGGACCCTGACTGAGACAGAACTTTTCGGGGATCCTGAAATGGTGACTCCGGCACCTGAGACTCTTACAGCTGATTCTGAGCGGGATCACCAAAAGAATGCAGCTCCTGAACTACAGGAGGAAGAATGCAATGCTACCATTCCTGAGACTCTAATTTTGGAGTCGGGTGTTAAAAAAAATGAAGAAGAAGCATTAAGCGAGATATCAGAGATTGTGCCAAATACAAACAATCTCTTATGTCCTATGGAGGAAAACCGAGAATATGAGGCTTCAGGGTCAGACTCACCTTCCTCATTGATGACCGTGTCGGAAGGGGAAGGAATCCTTTCCCATCTAAGTTAAGATGATTTAAAATATATGTATATACCCCCCACTTAAAAATCAAAATGGAGCTAAAGATAGCGTCCATAAATACAAGAAGTATAAAAGATAAAGGGAAAAGATATGCTTTGTTAAATTTTTTAGAATATACCAATAATAATATTATATTTTTACAAGAGTGTTGGTTAGAAAGTAGGATTTGTCATGATGAATATGGGAAAGGTTGGATGAAAGGCCCCTCAGCTTGGTCTGGGGGGAATGATGGGAAAAGTATGGGTGTTGGAATTTTATTTAAAAGTAATGATTTTATAATTCTACAAAAAGAAGAAATTGTCGCCGGTAGACTTTTAATTGTTAAAGTACGTTTTAATGACACTGTTTTTAAATGTATTAATGTGTATGCTCCCATAGACAAGAAAGAAAGGACAAAGTTTTTTAAAATTTAAAATTTATTCTTAGTAAGTTCAGAAGTATTAATTTTAGGAGGAGATTTTAATTGTGTTTTACCGGGGGAAAAGAGAGAAAGTATAAGCAGTAGTCAGAGAAAGGATAGATCTGCAAGTGTTTTATATGGAATGGTTAAAGATTTTAAATTGCAAGATGCATGGAGAGTGAGTGATGGAAAGAATGGGGGATATACTTGGAAAAATATCAATATAAAATCCCGTATTGATTTTTTCTTTTTAGACAAAAGTTTTAAAATTAAAAACTTTACCTTAGAGGATAGTGTTTTTACTGATCATACGTTTTTACAATGTGTGTGTGAATTGAATGATTTTAGGAAAAAGAAGAGTAACTATTGGAAATTAAATACTGTACTTTTAGAAGATGAAAATATAAGGAACAAATTTGAAATGGAATATAATAAATGGAGAAATGAAAGAGGAAGTATGGATATGTGTGTGTGGTGGGAAAATGTTAAAAAGAAGATTAGACTTTTTTTTATAAAAGAAGGTAAATTAAGAGCTGCAAATCAAAGAAGGTTTTATTACGAACTACAAATGAGACAACAATTACTATTAAAACTACAGGCAAACGGAATAGAAATAGAAGAAGACCTAGCAGAAGTAAAAAAAAGAAATTGCTAAATCATTAAGAGAAAAGGGTAGATCAATTATTTTTAATTCCAAAGTAGAGATATTAGAAAACGATGAGAAATGTTCTAGATATTTTTTTTTAAAAATTGTGGAAAAGAAAGAAAAAATAGAAAAATTAGAAGGAGAAATAAATATAGAAAGGATTTTAGAAAAAACACATCATTTTTATTCAGATTTATTTTCTTTTAAACATACAGATCCATTTCTATAAAATAATTTTTTAAACCTTTTAAAAAACTCTTTTAATAAAAATGATCAGGAATTTTTATCTAAAGATTTAAATATTGATGAAATTTTAAAAGTTATGAAAAGTTTTAAAAATGGTAAAACTCCTGGTAAAGATGGAATTCCTATTGAATTTTATACTACTTTTTAGAATATTTTAAAAGATGATCTTATTATTTTATTAAAGAATTGTGCTTTGGAATTAAAAACACCATTATCTTTGAAAGAATGTGTAATAGTATTAATATATAAAAAAGGTGAAAAAGAAAATCTAAATAATTGGCGGCCAATTACCCTATTGAATACTGATTATAAAATATACCCAAAAATATTAGCAACTAGATTTAAAAACTTGATTACAAATATAATTGGCCCTAGGTATGTGCGGTACCTAGTCGAAGTATAACACATAATTTATGTTTATTACAAGATTGTATTTTTAAAGCCTTTAAGGAAAAAAATTACTTAGCAATTTTATGAATAGACTTTGAAAAAGCATTTGATATGGTATCACATGAATTTTTATTTAAAGTTTTAGAGAAAATAGCAGTGCCTACACACGTAAAAAATCAAATTAATTAATTGTATACAAACAATATAAGTGTAGTTTCTGTTAATGGTTTTCTTACAGAAAAAGTAAATATTTTATCTGGGGTAAAACAACGGTGTGTCCCTTGTCACCAATTTTATTTATTTTAGTAATAGAACCCCTCTTGTGTGCGCTAAGAGAGGAAGAAAGGATAAAAGGAATGCATGTGCCAGGAGGTGGGGGTAAGCAAGTAAAATGTATGGCATATATGGATGATGTGACTGTGGTGTGCAATGAGGCAGTGTCTGTGAATTATGCAGTGAGAATTGTAGAACAGTTTACTAAAGTATCAGGGTTTAAAATGAATGTTGAAAAATCTGAATGCATGTTGTTCGGGAAAGGGGAGAGTACGTTAGATATAAAAGTTAAGGTTTTAAGAGATAATATTAAAATTTTAGGGATTACTTTTACAAAAGATTTAAAAATGGACCAAAACTGGGAGGAAGTTTTAAAAAGAATAAAAAAGAAGATACAGTTTTGGAATTTTAGAAAATTATCTTTTGAAGGGAAAATTTTAATTTTAAAACAGATTATTTTACCTATTATTTTATATGTGTCAATGGTTTTATTCCCCCCTATTTTATATTTAAAAAGAATTATTAGAGAATGTTTTGTATTTTTATGGAATTCAAAAATGGAACGAACAAAAAGAATAGAACTTTATAAAATACATAGAAATGGAGGGAAAAATTTTCCAGATATAAAACAGTTTTTAAGTTTTAAATATTTTGCTTTTAACCTAAAAATAGCGCTTCAGCATGATGATTGCATGTTAAGGAATTTTATCATTTATTCTGCTGGTTTTATTTTTCAAAAGTATAAATGGGCAAAAGTGGTTTTAACTCGACCTTGTGCTTTTATTCCCCCTGCCCAATATATTATTTTAGATTTTTTTTTTAGAGAATATAATTTAAAAGATCTCCCTTTAGACATTTTAATTAATCATAAAAAACTTTAACTTCATTTTAAACAAATAGAAAATATCTGTTTAATTAGTAACTTTTCAAATAAAGTCTCACAAAAAATTTGGGAAAATGTTTCAAATAAAGAATAAAACAATTATCAAAAAGATTTAGCATGGGGTATCATTAGAGATAATCTGCTAACATTAGAATTCCAACACAGAAGAGGTCGAGCAAACAGAGCAAAATGTCCTAGAGAACACTGCACAACTGATGAAACGCGATTACATGTTTTTTGGAATTGCAAATTTGCTCAAGAGGTATGGAGGTTGGCAGGACCACTTTTAAAATGGTTGGGAGGGTTGACTTTTTTAAATCATGAAGCAGTTTTATATGGAAAATATACATGCATAGATGAAGCAATGTTTTTAAAGGTATGGCTGATGATTAACTGTTCTAAAGAAGCAAAAGATGATGTTCCAGCAAAACATTGTGTATTTTTAGCCTTAAATTATATGTATATTTATTACCTAAGAGATGTAAAAAGAAAAGGCAAAGAAAACGCAGAAAGTCTATGGAATTTTAACTTATGGAATGTAATATTTTAAAAACACTGTATTTCATTATTTTTTTTTTTTTTAAGAGTTAAACAAAAACATAAAATATTTAACAATGTAATTTAATTACATTTTTGTATTATATTGTATATTCTTGATAATGTTCCCGTGTATTACATTTTCAACTTAGTCATGCATTTATATATTTTATTAGTTCTAATCTTAAAAAAGTGTAAAAATTGAGATAGAGGTATATGGAAAACTCAAATGTAAAATATGTATGTATCTATGTATAATAAGTATATATGTATATAATGTTTGAGGGGAAAAAAAAAAAATTTTAAAGATAAAAAAAAAATTAAAAAAAATTTAAAATAAATAAATAAATAAAGTAAAATAATAAATTTAAAAAAAAGTTATGTATATAGCTCCCACGATGATGTTACAAACCAGATTATCCATGGACTTGAAATTTTAATATTCATGGAAAGAAATATCTTGGAAATACTGAGTGGAATAAAAAAAAAAAAATGAAAATACAATGTACCTCACTCTTTTAATCCAAAAATAGCAACTTTATACATTGCACCCGTAAAACATATGCCCGCTGTATTTAACAGCTTTCAAGCAGAGCACCGGGTTGGATTTTACACAATCCATCAATCCCTTATCTAAAGGCCTGTTTCAAGCTTTTGGCTATTATCAGTTAGAGGTAGATTTTGATTTGTGCAATAGATTTTGTAGGATTGGGTATTCCACAACAATCATTTAGTGTATAGTGAGCACTAGAGCGAGAAAAGCTCTCCACCGTACAGAGTACAGAAAACGAATAATACATTAATAAGCCAATTTGCATATCTAAAAGGTGGGGCCAAGCAAATGAGAATACAATGTATCTCACTCTTTTAATCCAAAAATAGCAACTTTATACATTGCTCCCTTAAAACATATGCCCGCTGTATTAAACAGCTTTTAAGCAAAGCACTAGGTTGGATTTTACACAAACCAAGAATCACTCATATACAGGCCTGTTTCAAGCTTTTGGCTATCATCAGTATGAGGTAGATTCTGGTTTGTGCAATAGATTTTGTAGGATTGGGTATTCCGCAACAATCATTTAGTGTATGGTAAAAACTAGAGTGAGAAAAGCTCTCCACCGTACAGAGTACAGAAAACTAATATTACATTAATAAGCCCAATAATATGTCTAAAAGGCGGGGACATGCAAATGAGAAAACAATGAATCTCACTCTTTTAATCCAAAAATACCAACTTTATACATTGCTCTCTTAAAACATATGCTCGCTGTATTTAACAACTTTTAAACAAAGCACAGGGTTGGATTTTACACAAACCAAGAATCACTCATATACAGGCCTGTTTCAAGCTTTTTGCTATCATCAGTATGAGGTAGATTCTGGTTTGCGCGATAGATTTTGTAGGATTGGGTATTCCACAACAATCATTTAGTGTATGGTAAACACTTGAGTGAGAAAAGCTCTCCACTGTGCAGAGTACAGAAAACAAATAATACATTAATAAGCCCATTTGCATGACTAAAAGGTAGGGGACATAAAAATGAGAATACAATGTACCTCACTCTTTTAATCCAAAAAAAGGAACTTTATACATTGCTCCCTTAAAATATATGCCCGCTGTATTTAACAGCTTTTAAACAAAGCACAGGGTTGGATTTTACACAAACCAAGAATCACTTATCTACAGGCCTGATTCAAGCTTTTGGGTATCATCAGTATGAGGTAGATTTCTGTTTGTACAATAGATTTTGTAGGATTGGGTATTCCACAACAATCATTTAGTGAATGGTGAGCACTAGAGTGAGAAAAGCTCTCCACCGTACAGAAAATGAATAATACATTAATAAACCTATTTGCATGTCTAAAAGGTGGGGCCATGCAAATGAGGATGCAATGTATCTCACTCTTTTAATCCAACAATAGCAACTTTATACATTGCTCCCTTAAAACATATGCCCGCTGTATTAAACAGCTTTTAAGTAAAGTACCGGGTTGGATTTTACACAAACCAAAATTCACTCATATACAGGCCTGTTTCAAGCTTTTGGCTATCATCAGTATGAGGTAGATTCTGGTTTGTGCAATAGATTTTGTAGGATTGGGTATTCCGCAACAATCATTTAGTGTATGGTAAAAACTAGAGTGAGAAAAGCTCTCCACCGTACAGAGTACAGAAAACTAATATTACATTAATAAGCCCAATAATATGTCTAAAAGGCGGGGACATGCAAATGAGAAAACAATGAATTTCACTCTTTCAATCCAAAAATAGCAACTTTATACACTGCTCCCTTAAAACATATGCCCGCTGTATTTAACAGCTTTTAAACAAAGCACAGGGTTGGATTTTACCCAAACCAAGAAACACTTATCTGCAGGCCCTTTTCAAGCTTTTGTCTATCATCAGTATGAGGTAGATTCTGGTGTGTGCGATAGATTTTGTAGGATTGGGTATTCCACAACAATCATTTAGTGTATGGTGAGCACTTGAGTGAAAAAAGCTCTCCACTGTGCAGAGTACAGAAAACGAATACTACATTAATAAGCACATTTGCATGTCTAAAAGGTGGAATACATGCAAATGAGAATACAATGTACCTCACTTTTTTATTCCAAAAATAGCAACTTTATACATTCCTCCCTTAAAACATATGCCCACTTTATTTAACAGCTTTTAAGCAAAGCAACGGGTTGGATTTTACACAAACCAAGAATCACTCATATACAGGCCTGTTTCAAGCTTTTGGCTATCATCAGTATGAGGTAGATTCTGGTTTGTGCAATAGCTTTTGTAGGATTGGGTATTCCACAACAATCATTTAGTGACGGGTGAGCACTAGAGTGAGAAAAGCTCTCCACCTTACAGAAAACGAATAATACATTAATAAACTCATTTGCATATCTGAAAGGTGGGGCCAAGCAAATGAGAATACAATGTATCTCACTCTTTTAATCCAAAAATAGCAACTTTATACATTGCTCCCTAAAAACATATGCCCGCTGTATTAAACAGCTTTTAAGCAAAGCACTAGGTTGGATTTTACACAAACCAAGAATCACTCATATACAGGCCTGTTGCAAGCTTTTGGCTATCATCAGTATGAGGTAGATTTTGGTTTGTACAATAGGTTTTGTAGGATTGGGTATTCCACAACAATCATTTAGTGTATGGTGACGACTAGAGTGAGAAAAGCTCTCCACCATACAGAGTACAGAAAACGAATAATACATTAATAAGCACATTTGCATGTCTAAAAGGTGGGGCCATGCAAATGAGAATGCAATGTATCTCACTCTTTCAATCCAAAAATAGCAACTTTATACATTGCTCCCTTAAAACATATGCCCGCTGTATTAAACAGCTTTAAAGCAAAGCACCGGGTTGGATTTTACCCAAACCAAGAATCACTCATATACAGGCCTGTTTCAAGCTTTTGGCTATCATCAGTATGAGGTAGATTCTGGTTTGTGCAATAGATTTTGTTGGATTGGGTATTCCGCAACAATCATTTAGTGTATGGTAAAAACTAGAGTGAGAAAAGCTCTCCACCGTACAGAGTACAGAAAACTAATATTACATTAATAAGCCCAATAATATGTCCAAAAGGCGGGGACATGCAAATGAGAAAACAATGAATCTCACTCTTTTAATCCAAAAATACCAACTTTATACATTGCTCTCTTAAAACATATGCTCGCTGTATTTAACAACTTTTAAACAAAGCACAGGGTTGGATTTTACACAAACCAAGAATCACTCATATACAGGCCTGTTTCAAGCTTTTTGCTATCATCAGTATGAGGTAGATTCTGGTTTGCGCGATAGATTTTGTAGGATTGGGTATTCCACAACAATCATTTAGTGTATAGTGAGCACTAGAGTGAGAAAAGCTCTCCACTGTGCAGAGTACAGAAAACGAATAATACATTAATAATCCCATTTGCATGTCTAATAGGTGGGGGACATGCAAATGAGAATACAATGTACCTCACTCTTTTAATCCAAAAATAGCAACTTTATAAATTGCACCCATAAAACATATGCCCGCTGTATTTATCAGCTTTCAAGCAGAGCACCGGGTTAGATTTTACACAAACCAAGAATAAGTCGTGTTTCTAGCTTTTGGCTATCATCAGTATGAGGTAGATTCTGGTTTGTGCAATAGATTTTGTGGGAGTGGCTATTTCACAACAATCATTTAGTGAATGGGAGGCTCTAGAGTGAGAAAAGCTCTCCACTGTGCAGAGTACAGAAAACGAATAATACATTAATAATCCCATTTGCATGTCTAATAGGTGGGGGACATGCAAATGAGAATACAATGTACCCCACTCTTTTAATGCAAAAAAAGGAACTTTATTCATTGCTCCCTTAAAGCATATGCCCGCTGTATTAAACAGCTTTTAAGCAAAGCACCTGGTTGGATTTTACACAAACCAAGAATCACTCATATACAGGCCTGTTTCAAGCTTTTGGCTATCATCAGTAAGAGGTAGATTCTGATTTGTGCAATACATTTTGTAGGATGGGGTATTCCACAACAATCATTTAGTGCATGGTGAGCACTAGAGTGAGAAATGTTCTCCACCGTAAAGAGTAAAGAAACCGAATAATACATTAATAAGCCCATTTGCATATCTAAAAGGTGGGTCATGCACATGAGAATACAATGTACCTCACTCTTTTATTCCAAAAATAGTAACTTTATACATTGCTCCCTTAAAACATATGCCCGCTGTATTAAACAGCTTTTAAGCAAAGCACTGGGTTGGATTTTACACAAACCAAGAATCACTCATATACAGGCCTGTTGCAAGCAATTTTTTTATTTTTTATTTCAGGCTTTCATAAACACGACAGAAAATAAATAGTCAATTTTTTGTAAATAACAATAAAAAATGTAAAATGTTTTCCTCACCATAGGAAAAACTACACAAAATCCTCACAGGGAAATAAAATGTTCAATACATCATATTTTATATATATATTGGGTAAAATACAGATTTTAAAACACAGCATATAAAAAGAAGGACATTTTCAAATAAAAGAGACATTTTTCTCATAAAAGGAAAAAATATTTCCATAAAAGAAAAGTTTTCATAAAAAAGATTTGCTTACTAATACATAAAATCATCTAACTTATAAACAAATCCTTTTTTAAAAATAAATACTAAAATAAACTTTTCTAAAAACTTTCCCTTCTATCTGTCCCTTAAACTCTAATCTATGCTGTCCCTTCACCCCCTGCTGTCCTTATAATACTCTGTATCTTTCCCTTCCTCTTCTGTCCCTCGCCATATCTCTGAATCTTTTATACATAATAATTACGAGGGAAAAAAAAAAAAAAACATTTAAAATATGATAAAACGTTTAATTATTCTGTACTAGCATTTTATTCCATTGTTTTTGTTTCCATAAAAGTTCAGTATCATTATGTCTTTTTTTATCAAGTAAATAATAAATATACATTTGACTAAAAATCATATTAATACTTTGCTGTACAGTTAAAATTTCCCTGTTAAATAAAACCAGATTTCGCAGCTTCCATAAAGTTTCTTTGACTGTATTTATTATCTGCCATGTAATTTGTGCTTGTCTTTTATTTTCTATATTAAAAGAACCATATAAGATGAAATCATATGTTATATTAATCCCTCCAATTTTTAATAAAATAGGTGTCATTTTTTTTCCATATCATCTGAGCAAAAGAACAACCCCAAAATAAATGTAGCACGGTCTCGCTTCCAACACAGGTCTCTCTGGGACATATTTCACTTAATACTAATCTCCTTCTATGTTGAAATACTCTAGTTGGGATACAGTCATGCACTGCTGCCCAAACTAAATCTCTTTGGGTGTTTGTTAAAACTTTACTTGAGACCTGTGTCCATATCTTTCTGCATACATTTTCAGAGAAACGATCAATCGGTAAAACTATTAATTGTTCTTCAATTGACTGAGTCAACTTTTTTTGATGTTTGACAATATCTGTACTAAATACATTAATTTCATACTTCTTTATAGAATTATTAATATCACAATAAAATTTTGGTGGGTTAAAAGCATATGGTTTTGATAAAGACATAGACATCCATTTATATCTTGAAAAAAATCGTCCTGTATAAAATTTAATAAAAGCAGCAGTATTATCATTTCCTTCAGTTTTTTCACACAATACGCTATGATTTTCAACATTAAAAACCTGTCAATATCTGGAAGATTTTTCCCTCCTAGTTCATGTTTTCTGCATATTTTATCCCTTGCAAGTTTCTCCATTTTAGAAGACCATAAAAAGTTAAAAAATATTTTTTTAATTTTTTTAAACCATAAAAAGTTGGGAGGAAAAATAAAACAGTAAAACAGTAAAATTGGAAATAAAACTGCTTTGATAATTAGAATTTTTCCTTCTAAAGACAGGTTTCTTAATAACCAAAAATTTACGTTATCTTGTATTTTCTTTAAAACTTAGGTCCAAATTTCAATACCTGATAAAGAGCTATTAAAAACAATACCTAGCATTTTAAAATGTGTTCTAGTAATTTTTATTTGACTTGTTATTTCCTCTTTCCAATTTTCCGACAACATGCAGACACTTTTATCTATATTTAAAATTAATGCTGACGCTTGTGCAAATATTTTTGCCCACAAAATAATACGACAAATTGAGGCGTTGGAGGTGCATATCACACTTAGGTCATCCATGTACCCTATACATTTTACTACTTTACCACCTCCTCCGGGTACATGGATTCCCCTTATAATCTTATCTATTCTTAGTTTTTCTAGAAAGGGTTCCATAGCGCAAATAAAAAGAACGGGGGATAAAGGACACCCTTGTCTCACTCCAGAATAAATTTTAAAAGATTTCCCACTGTGTCCCTTAAAAGCAACTTTACTAAAAGCTTGGTTATAAAAACTGGCAATCTGACTTCGGAAGGCCTCCGGAAGACCCATCTTCTCCAGAACTTGGAACAGGAAGGCATGGGACACAGAATCAAAAGCCTTCTCGAAGTCCAGACTTACCACCGCTGTTGCTATATTTCTTTCTTTTGTATATGTTAAAACATCCCTCATTAAAAATAGACTGTCTGTAATACCTCTTCCTGGGACTGCGCATGTTTGGTCTTCTTTTATTAAAAGATGGATTACTTTTTTTAAACGATTGGCTAAAACTTTTGCTAAGATCTTATTGTCAACATTTAAAAGTGTGATGGGCCTCCAATTCTTTAGATCTTTGGGGTCTCCTTTTTTATATAATAAAACCATTACCCCCTTTCGCATGGAATCTGATAAAAGATGATTGTTTAAACATTCCTTACACACTAAAATAAAATCTTCTTTAATTAGATCCCAGAATTGTACATAAAATTCACAGGGAAGCCCATCCTCTCCTGGTGTTTTCCCTTTTTTTAAACTATTAACTACATTAAAAAGCTCACCATCATTTAAATCTTGCAGTAAAATCTCTCCATCTTCCTTACTTAAAACCATATTAATACTTTCTAAAATATCTCTTTTGCACCTTACATCAATATCTTTTTTACCATATAAATTCGAATAAAAATGTGTCGTAATATTTAAAATGTCTGTTGTCTTAGTATATATTTTACCCTCTTGTTCTAGCTCATTCATCTTTGATTTCTTAAAAGCTTTCTTAAAAAAATATCTGCTGCATTTTTCTCCATACTCCATATGTTGTATCTTAGCTTCAAAGATTATTGTTTTTCCTTTTTCTTTCAAAAATAAATTAATGTAATTTTTACTTCTTCTATCTCTTTATCAACATCCACACCAATTTCTCTCAACTTAAAAAGCCATTGTTGTCTTTTTTGTAAAAGATCATACTTTTCTCGTTTTTGTCTTGCTATTTTTTTCCCCCAATTAATAAAAAAGGACTTACATTTTACTTTTACCATTTCCCACCATAAAACAATATTTTTAAAATAAAACCGTTTCCTTTGTAAAGATTTATAAAAGAAACTAAAATGCTTTAAAACCTCCTCATCATCCAACATAGACACATTCAGTTTCCATAAACCTTTCCCTTCAGGCTCTATTCCAGGACAAGTAAAATCTGCCTTTAAAACCTTGTGGCCTGAAAATACATTGGGTGTTAAAAACATATTAATTGCTTTAAAAGAACGGGAATGAAATATAAAATCTATCCTGGAGCATACCTCTTGACTTTCCAGCTAAATCCAGGGTCTGTTGGATTAAGCTCCTTCCAGGTATCCTTTAAAAAAAAGTCAGATGTTATGTTAATTAAAAGCTTTGAGGTTTTATCTAAAATAGCTTCATCTCTTTTTCTTTTCCTCCCACTTACTTCTAAAATGCAATTAAAATCACCCAATAAAATAGTATGATCAGCACCCGGTAAAAACATTTTCAAGGTTTCTAAAACATTAAATCTTTCATTTTTGTTTGGGGGGGCATAAACATTTATAAAACGTACAGATAACATATTATACTTAACTTTAACCATTAAAATTCTACCTGGTATGATCTCAATAACATTTTCAATACACCATCCTGGTCTGAGAAGGACAGCAACCCCTGAGGATCGATTGTCTGCCCCCCCAGATCAGACAGAAGGACCATCCCAATCTTTTTTATATTCCTCATAACTCAGTTCATTTTCTATTGCACATTCTTGTAAGCATAAAATATCACAATTAAAAGTTTTCAAATAATCTAAAAAGGCCACCCTCCGTGCCTTTGTTTTTAACTTTCTACAATTTATAGATAAACACTTTATGGAGGCCATCAATCTCCAACATCACGGGGCAAATTTTCAAACTTATTCATATCAGCCAGTCCGCTGACTGATACTTCCCCTTCCTCCATTAAGTCCTCAGATAAATCAGTCTCTGCCTGGTCTCCAAAAATCTTAGGTGTCTCTGACAAAGGTAAAGAGGGGGTACCAGAAAGGCGTTCCTGGGTTCTTCTTTTCGCCTGTACGCTTTCCCCTCTCGGCCTCTCAGATGCACCTCTTTTCTTCTTACATTCTGTGTCCATCAATTCTATCGTCTCTTTTTTACTTTTTTTATTCTTATGGTGGACTTCTTTCCAGGCATCCTTGGAGAATCTCATCAGGGTTTCCCGGTCGGAGTCTCGGCGTCTGTCGCTGACTCAGTTACGCAAATGGAACTTAAACACCCATCATCACTGAAAGGGGGTTGTTCTATATATTGTACAGGTTGGTCTGTACTCTGCACAGGAACCAGAGTGGTTACAGATGCAGACCGTGCTCTGATACGTGGGTCAACAGGCACATAATCAACGGTCCGGTATGGACTCGACGATGCAACTTGTCGCATCTTTGGCACATTTTTGCATAAGGCTTGTTTGTAGCTAAGCCTGCTGCCTGCAAAGACTCCAGATTGTGATCCTTGATTTGGATCCGTATGTAATGGAGCTTGCGCTCCACTGGAACCTATCTTTTGTTTTACGCCCTCTCGGTACCAAACACGCTCTTGTCCCTCTGTTCCAGCAAGAGATCTTGCCGGGACGTCTTTGGGACTTCCAGTTGTTTCCCTCCTTAAATCTGGGAGTCTGCCGCCGGACTTCCTCCTTCTAGAGGGCTCTTCACTGGAATCCTCCACCACAGGGTCTGAGCGCCTCATGGACGTCCTTGATCCCTGTGGCTTCACAAAACCGTCAATTCCATCTCTCCTTCCCATGGCCCTAGGGGTTGGGGCCATTGTCTCCACAGCTTTGGACATGCTTGTGGCCCTTTCTTTGCCTGCTGTATCCAAAGCTGTTTTACTGGAGACTTTCTTACTTTGTCTCGTGTGGTCCCTCTCACCATCACGAGACACTTCATTACTTGGTCCGGGCACGGCACTGTCTTCATCAGCTTCCTTGGAATGGAACTTCGGACGCTGTGCATGCATGCTTCCTGAGCGGTACAAATTCTTCATTGGACATTTCCGAAACAGATGAGATGTGTCTCCGCATAGATCGCAGCTCCTGTTACAGTTGAACGCCTGATGTTCCGGGCTCCCGCAATATCTGCACCTCGGACCCGGACAGTCGTCAAAGATGTGTCCATATGTATAACACTTCCTACAGAAGGTAGGCTGGCCTGTAAACCTTAGATATCCTCTGTCACTGCCAAGTGTAAAGGAAGCGGGGGGAGTTTTCATTCCCCCTGGACTGTCCGGGTCTTCCTTGAAGGTCACAAGAAACTGTCTCTTGCCATTCCAGATGCCAAAGACGTTCTGGAGCTTACGAACCATGTGGACTGTCTTGCAGTACCTACTCAGGAAGCACTCGATTGTTGTATCATCCACAAAGGGGTTGTACATATGTAGTAAGAGCGATACCTCTTCCCTGGCATAAATCAACTTTATACTAATACCATCTAGCACAGGCTTACCTTTATTTTCTTGGAATCGTTGGTAGAAGTTGTAACAATCGCTGCTGCTGTAAAAAGTCAGGTTGTACAACCCCCGGAACTGCGAGTCTTGCATGCACAACAAAGATTTCGGCGTGAAGTCCAAAAGTTCTTGCAAGATGTTCTCTACGACATAATGAACCGAAACTTCCAGTCTCCGCTCCTCCTCAACATGAAGCCGAATGCTGTCTTTAAGATGCGCCGTCCCAGCCATCTCTCCTCCATCTCGATGTAATTCTTCTTCAATCCAGCGTATCAGCGATAGTGTTGAACAGCATCCCTGATACAGGTTAGTTAAAAAACAAACTTTATACATTGCTCCCTTAAAGCATATGCCCGCTGTATTATACAGCTTTTAAGCAAAGCACCGGGTTGGATTTTACCCAAACCAAGAATCACTCATTTACAGGCCTGTTGCAAGCTTTTTATGAGGTAGATTTTGGTTTGTGCAATAGGTTTTGTAGGATTGGGTACTCCACAACAATCATTTAGTGTATGGTGAGCACCAGAGTGAGAAATGCTCTCCACCATACAGAAAACGAATAATACATTAATAAACCCATTTGCATATCTAAAAGGTGGGGACATGCAAACGAGAATACAATGCACCTCACTCGTTAAATCCAAAAATAGCAACTTTATACATTGCTCCCTTAAAGCATATGCCCGCTGTATTAAACAGCTTTTAAGCAAAGCACTGGGTTGGATTTTACCCAAACCAAGAATCACTCATTTACAGGTCTGTTTCAAGCTTTTGGCAATCATCAGTATGAGGTAGATTTTGGTTTGTGCAATATATTTTGTAGGATTGGGTATTCCACAACAATCATTTAATGTATGGTGAGCAGTAGAGTGAGAAAAGCTCTCCACCATACAGAAACCGAATAATACATTAATAAACCGATTTGCATGTCTAAAAGGCGGGTCTATGCAAATGAGAATACAATGTACCTCACTCTTTTAATCGAAAAATAGCACCTTTATACATTGCTCCCTTAAAGCATATGCCCGCTGTATTAAACAGCTTTTAAGCAAAGCACTGGGTTGGATTTTACACAAACCAAGAATCACTTATATACAGGACTGTTTCAAACTTTTGGCTATCATCAGTATGAGGTAGATTCTGGTTTGTGCAATAGATTTTGTAGGATTGGGTATTCCACAACAATCATTTAATGTATGGTGAGCACTAGAGTGAGAAAAGCTCTCCACCGTACAGAAAACGAATAATACATTAATAAACCCATTTGCATGTCTAAAAGTCTGGGACATGCAAATGAGAATACAATGCACCTCATTTTTTAAATCCAAAAATAGCAATTGTATACATTGCTTATACTGATGATAGCCAAAAGCTTGAAACAGGCCTGTATATGAGTGATTCTTGGTTTGTGTAAAATCCAACCCGGTGCTTTGCTTAAAAGCTGTTTAATACAGCGGCATATGCTTTAAGGAAGCAATGTATAAAGTTGCTATTTTTGGATTAAAAGAGTGAGGTACATTGTATTCTCATTTGCTTGTCCCCGCCTTTTAGACATGCATATTGGCTTATTAATGTATTATTCGTTTTCTGTACTCTATACGGTGGAGAGTTTTTCTCACCATACACGTGTGTGTGTGTGTGCGTGTGCGCCTGTGTTATTACCGATTTATGTTTTTTTGTGGATCTGTAGAACTGAAGCGGGATCTATCCCTCTTTGCCTGCGCATTTCTTCTGCAGGACTGACAGCTGCAGTTGTAGGTACCATCCGCCAGAGGGCGCTGTGAGTTTTCAGGCACCATCAAATTCCAGGGAAGGCAAATAGCTATTTTCCCCTACGATGTTGCGCAACTCGACAGCCCTGAATAGACAGCAAGGCCATCGCTATGTTCGGGGGAGGCACTCGGCCTCCCAAGGCCTCGGGCGCCTCTCTCATAGCTCAAGGCCTCTTCTTTCGGCGTGCCTTATATGCTAAAATCAGAAGCGCCATCTGTAGGTTGGAGGCGGAACTGTAGCTGTCACATTTTGCGATGGTGAAGAGGGAAAGGACCCTGAATTGAAAAGAAACCAAAGGGAAGTAAGCATCTGACATTTATTTTTGTCATGAAAGCAGACAGTGGACACATGTAGAGTTTGCAATTTATGGTTCTTTCAAGACCTGCTGGGCTGAGGGAGGGTGGAATTCGCAGCTCCCTGCATCACATAATCTAAAGCAAACAACTTGTTTGGGACAGCTCTGTCTGTGTGCCCCCATGAACCCTGAGCAGCTGACTGTAGTCCACTGGTATAAAGGCAGACTCTCTGTGTGTGTGTTTGTGTCATAAGACAAGCAACTTGGCTCTCAGCATTCAGAAGTCCTAAATATGCAAATTAGCTTCTGGGGGAAGTATCTGATTGGATGATACGTCCCCTTTGACTTAAAGCACAAACTCTCGTTCCTTTGCAGCCAGTGGCTGCAGCATTGACACACAAGTTAGGCTTGGGGGTATGTAAGTTTGAGTAAACAAATATAAAAACAATAAAATGAAAAATATACAAATTAATAACATAACAGACAATATTTTTTGATTATAACATAACTTGCTCTGAGCTTACTATCCCTTTAAGCTTGGAAATTGTGTATGATCTCAGCAGCATTTACAAAGTGTGTAAAATTTCAGCAGCGCCATCTAGCAGCTCCTTGCTGCAACTGCTGCTGCCACTGCTGGAGTACTCAGAACAGATTGATCCCTCCTTGTTATGATTCATAGTTAAAAATAATGCCCACAATTTAAAACAAACTCGCTCTATGTTGACATACATGCTTTACACATACACATACTTTACCACAAATTGCTGTTTGTTCTAAATGCAAACATATAACGTACAATTAAAAACACACACTTTAAAAAAAAAAAAAACACACACACTGATCTTCCTCTGGATTGACACACACACACACTCTTTAAAACACAAACACTGCTTTGCGCGCAGGCATATAGTTAAAACATACACTCACTGATGTCCTTGCTCTGTCCTGACTAAACAACACCCTGTAGACCCTCTTTTGTAGCCGGGTGTCTATTTTTTTATATATTATTTTATTAAAGACGTGCAAACAAATAGAGTTCGTAAAAACGCCTATTTGCAGAGGATGTCCTCTCTTTCTCCTCTTATATGCTTGCTCTAGTATTTGCCAGGGTTATCACATATATAGTTGTGAGCAGCAGAAAATGTTGCTAACGCTGACATCATAAAGGGGGCGTGGCTATGATGTAAGTGGGGGTGGGCCTAACACCTGATTTTAACAGAAGCGTGGCGGCCATTTGCATTTCAGAGAAAGACAGCAAAGTGAGAGAGGGAGACAGGTACAGAGAGAGAGGGAGACAGCTACAGAGAGAGAAGAAGACAGGTACAGAGAGAGAAGGAGACAGGTACAGAGAGAGAGGGAGACAGGTACAGAGAGAGAGGGAGACAGGTACAGAGAGAGAGGGAGACAGCTACAGAGAGAGAGGGAGACAGGTACAGAGAGAGAGGGAGACAGGTACAGAGAGAGAGGGAGACAGGTACAGAGAGAGAGGGAGACAGGTACAGAGAGAGAGGGAGACAGCTACAGAGAGAGAAGAAGACAGGTACAGAGAGAGAAGGAGACAGGTACAGAGAGAGAGGGAGACAGGTACAGAGAGAGAAGAAGACAGGTACAGAGAGAGAAGGAGACAGGTACAGAGAGATAGGGAGACAGGTACAGAGAGAGAGGGAGACAGGTACAGAGAGAGAGGGAGACAGGTACAGAGAGAGAGGGAGACAGCTACAGAGAGAGAAGGAGACAGCTACAGAGAGGGAGAGAGACAGGTACAGAGAGAGAGGGAGACAGGTACAGAGAGAGAGGGAGACAGGTACAGAGAGAGAGGGAGACAGGTAAAGAGAGAGAGGGAGACAGGTACAGAGAGAGAGGGAGACAGGTACAGAGAGAGAGGGAGACAGCTACAGAGAGGGAGAGAGACAGGTACAGAGAGAGAGGGAGACAGGTACAGAGAGAGAGGGAGACAGGTAAAGAGAGAGAGGGAGACAGGTAAAGAGAGAGAGGGAGACAGGTACAGAGAGAGAGGGAGACAGGTACAGAGAGAGAGGGAGACATAAAGAGAATTACAGAGCAAGAGCACACACAGACAGTGAGGGAGCACAAAGACAGCGCAGAGAGAGTTCACAGATAGAGCGCACAGAGAGTGCAGAGAGATTGACAAAGAGAGTGAGGGGTACAGAGACAGAGATTGCACACAGACAGCAGTGCACATAGGGTGCAGATAGAGAAAGCGTACACGCAGAGAGCATGCCCAGCCGGTACATCTACACATTATATAGTAATCACATATATAGTTGTGAGCGTACGAGTTGTTGCTAACGCAGCGAGGGCACTGGGCGAGGGTCTCAGTTGCTGGCATGGAGCGCCGAAGGCGCTCCTTGCCAGCAACTGTGGACCCTCGCGAAGCGAGGGCCTCAGTTGCTGGCATGGAGTGCCGTAGGCGCTCCATGCCAGCAACTGAGACCCTCGCCCAGTGCCCTCGCA
>JAPZIH010001118.1:40000-42500 GCA_027410445.1 Discoglossus pictus
AAAGCACATTGGCAATATGATTATAAATAATGCTAAAAGGTACCAAAAAAATATTCAAAAAAATATTCAAAAAGAAGAGATGGTTCATACTGAGAGTACGCCAAAGGAAAAAAATGGAAAAGAGAAAAATCAGATTATCAATCTCTCAAAGTTACAACTCAAGGAAGAACACATTAGTTTGCTTGAAAAAGGTCTGTCATTTGTACCATCACAAAACTCGGACCTATTCACCAACATAAAAGATCTCAATCTTTTCACTAGGAAACTTGCACTCAGAAAGCACTTTGCAGGAATAAAGACAAGACAGATGGAAGCATTAGGACTTCCATATGAAGATCACGCTGTCCTTCAGAATCTTATTGATTTACTACAAGAAAATGAAGCTGTCCACAAAAATAACCAGATAGACACTTCGAACTATGTCAACAGAAGTAAATTTATGCCAGCAATAAAGGACAATATTGAAATATTTCTCAAACTAGTCACAACAGACTTAGAACAACTATTACGCACAAAGTAAGAAGGACCATAAGGAAATAAGAAATCTCTCTAAAACAGAACTGAATTCACTAATTGATCTTCAAAGAAGTAATATTGAAATTAAATCTGCTGACAAAGGGGGCAACACAGTCCTCATGGAAAAAAACTCTTACCAGAGTATGTGTTTAAAATTTTTAGATGACCGCAGTACATATGAAATCTTACAGAAGAACCCAGCTATAACATATTACAAAGAGTTAAAAGCTATTTTGTCAGAAGCCAAAGATAAAAAACTTATTTCCGAAAAAAACCTTAGATACTTACTACCCAACTGTCCAGTAGTGGCCACATTCTATGCTTTGCCTAAAATCCACAAACAAGTTTCTCCAATTCCTGGAAGACCTATTATATCGGGCAATGGAAACTTAACAGAAAAAATAAGTCGACTAGTTGATGATAATCTAAAGGAACTAGTTGTTACACTACCCTCCTTTATTAAAGACACCTCAGATGTCCTCAGAAGCCTAGACAACATCCACATACCACCAAAAGCTTTCTTAGCAAGCATAGATGTGGAACAGTTATATAGTAGGATACCACATAACCTGGGCAAAAAAGCAGTTGCATATTTTCTTAGTGCAAAGAGAGTCGAACGAGAAGAATGGAATAATTTACTATTAAGTTTACTTAACTTTATTCTGACAAAGAATGTATTTTTGTTTAACAAAAAATGGTATAGACAAGTTAGGGGCACAGCGATGGGAACAGCATGTGCCCCTAACTATGCCAACTTATTCCTAGGCTATTGGGAACAAACTGAAGTTTTTTCAAGCAAAAATGAGACATACACCAAAGATATATTGTTATGGCAAAGATATATCGATGATGTTCTCATTATTTGGTCTGGATCAAAAAGGGACTTCCAAAACTTTGTGAGTACCCTAAACAATAATGACATGAATTTAAAACTAACTTATACAATTAATGATAAGGCTCTTGAATTTCTTGACCTCTATATCAAGAAAGACCTATATGGAAACCTCCATACAACAGTGTTCAGGAAAAACACTGCAACCAACTCTTTGTTAGACTGGAAGAGTGAGCACCCTTTGCCCCTCAGACGAGGAATACCAACAGGGCAATATATCCGCCTGAGAAGGAACTGTGATACCATCGAAGATTTCAAAATTCAGGCAAAAGAACTAAGGGAACGTTTCAAAAGTAGAGGTTACCCGAATAGAGTTCTTAAATGTGCATACAAAAATGCATTGGAAAAGGAAAGACCTCAACTTCTATATAAAAACAACAGAAAAACTGAAGAAGATGAACAAGGAACAGATCAGATTAGATGCATTTTAACGTATGGCACAAATAGTGCAGCAATTCATTCCATTTTGACCAAACACTGGCATCTTCTCAAAGACGACCCTATCTTAAATAAGGTTATATCGGAAAATGCATCGGTCACATATAGACGAGGAACAAGCCTAAGAGATAGACTAACTCACAGTCATTTCTCATCAGAAAAAGAACGGAACTGGCTACAACCCACAAGTGGCCTCTTCCAATGTGGACACTGCAAGGCGTGCAGGTTCATCAAAGCAGAAAAATTCTTTGAACATCCCAAAACCAAGAAAAAATATCCTATAAAAAGATTCTACAACTGTCTATCAACGTCAGTAATCTATGTGGCGATCTGCAAATGTGATAGAATCTATGTAGGAAAAACGGATCGACAGTTGAGGAGAAGAATCTTGGAACATATAGGATCAATCAGAAATGAACTCGATACCCCAGTCTCCAAACATGTACGATTGTACCATCCAGAAGATCTCAACTGTTTAAAATTTCACGTAGTTGACAGCGTCCGGCTGGGACCTAGAGGTGGGGACAGTAGTAACAAGTTATTACAACTGGAATGCAGATGGATCCATGCCTTGGGATCCTTGAGCCCAAAGGGTCTAAATGAAGATGCTTCGTTTTCAGCTTTCTTATAATATTGCCTCTTTAAAGATTTATT
>JAPZIH010001119.1:5000-59006 GCA_027410445.1 Discoglossus pictus
TGGGGATGTGCAGTGTTGTTTTTGTGCCAAACATATCTTTTGGAATTATGGCCAAAACGTTCAACCTTGGTTTCATCAGACCATAACACCTTTTCCCACATGCTTTTGGGAGACTTCTGATGTGTTTTTGCAAAATGTAGCCTGGCTTTTCCTTTTTGTAAGAAAAGGCTTTTGTCTTGCCACTCTACCCCATAGCCCAGACATATGAAGAATACGGGAGATTGTTGTCACATGTACCACACAGCCAGTACTTGCCAGATATTCCTGCAGCTCCTTTAATGTTGCTGTAGGCCTCTTGGTAGTGTCCCAGACCAGTTGTCTTCTCGTCTTTTCATCAATTTTGGAGGGAGCTCCAGTTCTTGGTAATGTCACAGTTGTGCCATATTTTCTCCACTTGATGATGAC
Source organism: Discoglossus pictus (assembly GCA_027410445.1). NCBI lineage: Eukaryota > Metazoa > Chordata > Amphibia > Anura > Alytidae > Discoglossus > Discoglossus pictus. The sequence goes on from JAPZIH010001119.1 coordinate 5,406, forward strand.
TGTCTTCACTGTGTTCCATGGTATATCTAATGCCTTGGAAATTCTTTTGTACCCTTCTCCTGACTGATACCTTTTAACAATGAGATCCCTCTGATGCTTTGGAAGCTCTCTGTGGACCATGGCTTTTGCTGTGGGATGCGACTAAGAACATTTCAGGAAAGACCAACTAGAGCAGCTGAACTTTATTTGGGGTTAATCAGAGGCACTTTAAATGATGGCAGGTGTATGCTGACTCCTATTTAACACGATTTGGAATGTGATTGCTTAATTCTGAACACAGCTACATCCCCAGTTATAAGAGGGTGTGCAGACTTATGCAACCACATTATTTTTCTTTTTTTCTGTTTTTTTCTTCCCTCCACCTGAAAGATTTCCGTTTGTTTTTCAATTGAGTTGTACAGTTTATAGGTCACATTAAAGGTGGAAAAAGTTCTGAAATGATTTATCTTTGTCTAATTTTTTTACAGCACAGAAACCTGACATTTTAACTGGGGTGTGTAGACTTTTTATATCCACTGTATATTACCTCTCATGTGTTCCCTCTCTATCTCTCATGTCTTCCCTCTCTATCTCTCATGTCTTCCCTCTCTATCTCTCATGTGTTCCCTCTCTATCTCTCATGTGTTCCCTCTCTATCTCTCATGTGCTCCCTCTCTATCTCTCATGTGCTCCCTCTCTATCTCTCACGTCTTCCCTCTCTATCTCTCACGTCTTCCCTCTCTATCTCTCTCACGTCTTCCCTCTCTATCTCTCATGTGCTCCCTCTCTATCTCTCATGTCTTCCCTCTCTATCTCTCATGTCTTCCCTCTCTATCTCTCATGTCTTCCCTCTCTATCTCTCACGTCTTCCCTCTCTATCTCTCACATCTTCCCCCTCTATCTCTCACATCTTGCCTCTCTATCTCTCACGTCTTGCCTCTCTATCTCTCACGTCTTGCCTCTCTATCTCTCACGTCTTGCCTCTCTATCTCTCACGTCTTCCCTCTCTATCTCTCACGCCTTCCCTCTCTATCTCTCACGCCTTCCCTCTCTATCTCTCACGTCTTCCCTCTCTATCTCTCACGTCTTCCCTCTCTATCTCTCTCACTTCTTCCCTCTCTATCTCTCTCACTTCTTCCCTCTCTATCTCTCGCGTCTTCCCTCTCTATCTCTCGCGTCTTCCCTCTCTATCTCTCATGTGTTCCCTCTCTATCTCTCGCGTCTTCCCTCTCTATCTCTCACGTCTTCCCTCTCTATCTCTCACGTCTTCCCTCTCTATCTCTCGCGTCTTCCCTCTCTATCTCTCATGTGTTCCCTCTCTATCTCTCATGTGCTCCCTCTCTATCTCTCATGTCTTCCCTCTCTATCTCTCACGTCTTCCCTCTCTATCTCTCTCACGTCTTCCCTCTCTATCTCTCTCACGTCTTCCCTCTCTATCTCTCTCACGTCTTCCCTCTCTATCTCTCATGTGCTCCCTCTCTATCTCTCGCGTCTTCCCTCTCTATCTCTCGCGTCTTCCCTCTCTATCTCTCGCGTCTTCCCTCTCTATCTCTCGCGTCTTCCCTCTCTATCTCTCGCGTCTTCCCTCTCTATCTCTCGCGTCTTCCCTCTCTATCTCTCGCGTCTTCCCTCTCTATCTCTCGCGTCTTCCCTCTCTATCTCTCGCGTCTTCCCTCTCTTTCTCTCTCATGTCTTCCCTCTCTATCTCTCTCATGTCTTCCCTCTCTATCTCTCTCATGTCTTCCCTCTCTATCTCTCTCATGTCTTCCCTCTCTATCTCTCTCATGTCTTCCCTCTCTATCTCTCTCATGTCTTCCCTCTCCATCTCTCTCATGTGCTCACTCTCTATCTCTCACGTCTTCCCTCTCTATCTCTCACGTCTTCCCTCTCTATCTCTCACGTCTTCCCTCTCTATCTCTCACGTCTTCCCTCTCTATCTCTCACGTCTTCCCTCTCTATCTCTCACGTCTTCCCTCTCTATCTCTCACGTCTTCCCTCTCTATCTCTCACGTCTTCCCTCTCTATCTCTCACGTTCTCCCTCTCTATCTCTCACGTCTTCCCTCTCTATCTCTCACGTCTTCCCTCTCTATCTCTCACGTCTTCCCTCTCTATCTCTCACGTCTTCCCTCTCTATCTCTCACGTCTTCCCTCTCTATCTCTCACGTCTTCCCTCTCTATCTCTCACGTCTTCCCTCTCTATCTCTCACGTCTTCCCTCTCTATCTCTCACGTCTTCCCTCTCTATCTCTCACGTCTTCCCTCTCTATCTCTCACGTCTTCCCTCTCTATCTCTCACGTCTTCCCTCTCTATCTCTCACGTCTTCCCTCTCTATCTCTCACGTCTTCCCTCTCTATCTCTCACGTCTTCCCTCTCTAGTCTTCCCTCTCTCTCTCTCATATGTCTTCCCTCTCTATCTCTCTCATGTCTTCCCTCTCTCTCTCTCACGTCTTCCCTCTCTCTCTCTCACGTCTTCCCTCTCTCTCTCTCACGCGCTCCCTCTCTCTCTCTCACGTCTTCCCTCTCTATCTCTCACGTCTTCCCTCTCTATCTCTCACGTCTTCCCTCTCTATCTCTCACGTCTTCCCTCTCTAGTCTTCCCTCTCTCTCTCTCATATGTCTTCCCTCTCTATCTCTCTCATGTCTTCCCTCTCTCTCTCTCACGTCTTCCCTCTCTCTCTCTCACGTCTTCCCTCTCTCTCTCTCACGCGCTCCCTCTCTCTCTCTCACGCGCTCCCTCTCTCTCTCTCACGCGCTCCCTCTCTGTCTCTCACGCGCTCCCTCTCTATCTCTCACGCGCTCCCTCTCTATCTCTCACGCGCTCCCTCTCTATCTCTCACGCGCTCCCTCTCTATCTCTCACGCGCTCCCTCTCTATCTCTCACGCGCTCCCTCTCTATCTCTCACGCGCTCCCTCTCTATCTCTCACGCGCTCCCTCTCTATCTCTCACGCGCTCCCTCTCTATCTCTCACGCGCTCCCTCTCTATCTCTCACGCGCTCCCTCTCTATCTCTCACGCGCTCCCTCTCTATCTCTCACGCGCTCCCTCTCTATCTCTCACGCGCTCCCTCTCTATCTCTCACGCGCTCCCTCTCTATCTCTCACGCGCTCCCTCTCTATCTCTCACGTCTTGCCTCTCTATCTCTCACGTCTTGCCTCTCTATCTCTCACGTCTTGCCTCTCTATCTCTCACGTCTTGCCTCTCTCTCTCTCACGTCTTGCCTCTCTATCTCTCACGTCTTGCCTCTCTATCTCTCACGTCTTGCCTCTCTATCTCTCACGTCTTGCCTCTCTCTCTCTCACGTCTTGCCTCTCTCTCTCTCACGTCTTGCCTCTCTATCTCTCACGTCTTGCCTCTCTATCTCTCACGTCTTGCCTCTCTATCTCTCACGTCTTGCCTCTCTATCTCTCACGTCTTGCCTCTCTATCTCTCCAGGCTGGAGCACATCACATGGAGCAGTTCCAGAGCAGTTTGAAGAGAGCGCATGAATTTCTGCGCATTTCTCAGGTGAGCACATTAGGGAATGTCAGACATGACACACGTGTTTAGGAGACGTGGCTCTTATCGCTCTGTGTGTTCCAGGTTCCAGCCAACCCTCCTGATTATCAGAAGTACTACAGACAGATGAACAAGGTGAGGTGTCACACTGATATGTTGTGGTGACATCACCGTGCATTGCGTTGTGTAGTTGTGCCACTTTGTGCCTCCATGTTTCAGGGTGGGTTTCCATTTAGCACTCGTGACTGTGGTTGGATCGTTGCGGACTGCACGGCTGAGGGGCTGAAGGCGGTGATGCTGCTGCAAGAAAAGTGTTCCTTCTTATCAGAACTTGTTCCAAGGGACAGGCTGCGAGATGCGGTCGATGTGGTGAGTATGGGATGTGTATGTGTGCGTCAGCAGGTCTGTCTGCTTCTGCTGGTGTGTGTTGGGGTTGGTCTGTCTACTCCGATTGGTGTGCGTCTGGGGGAACCGTCGGCCCCGCTTGGTGCGGGTTGGTCGGCCCCGCTTGGTGCGGGTCGGTCGGTCGGCCCCGCTTGGTGCGGGTCGGTCGGTCGGCCCCGCTTGGTGCGGGTCGGTCGGTCGGCCCCGCTTGGTGCGGGTCGGTCGGTCGGCCCCGCTTGGTGCGGGTCGGTCGGTCGGCCCCGCTTGGTGCGGGTCGGTCGGTCGGCCCCGCTTGGTGCGGGTCGGTCGGTCGGCCCCGCTTGGTGCGGGTCGGTCGGTCGGTCGGCCGGCCGGCCCACGCTTGGTGCGGGTCGGTCGGTCGGTCGGCCGGCCGGCCGGCCCACGCTTGGTGCGGGTCGGTCGGTCGGTCGGTCGGCTCCTGTGTCTCCTTGTGCCTGATGTCATTCTGTGTCATAGATGCTCAGTATGAGGAATTCTGACGGCGGCTTCGCCACCTACGAGACCAAGCGCGGGGGTCGCCTGCTGGAGCTGCTCAACCCCTCTGAGGTGTTTGGTGAGTTCCTCATACAGGAAGTAATGTTATAAGGACAGGAATTTATAATCTATCAGTCTTCCTTAGTGATGTCATTTGTGTCCTAGGGGATATTATGATCGATTACACGTATGTAGAATGCACGTCTTCCGTGATGCAAGCACTGAAACATTACCAGGCGTGGGACCCGGACTATCGCGCAGATGAGATCAGGTGATACATCCAAAATGACCTCTCTATAAGCTAATGTTTTACATGGTGATGCTGCCAGAAGCGCGCGCTCCCATTAACAGCAAATGAGACCACTGCGTGCTACTCACAGTCCAAGCACACGTGTACATATGCACAGTTGTGATACATTCACTGCACTAATTCTCTCTGCAGGGACACACTCCAGCGAGGCCTCGCTTACTGTATCAAAACCCAGAGAGAGGACGGGTCCTGGGAGGGGTGAGTATGCTCTGTGTACATGGAGGGGAGGGGTGAGTATGCTCTGTGTACATGGAGGGGAGGGGTGAGTATGCTCTGTGTACATGGAGGGGAGGGATGAGTATGCTCTGTGCACATGGAGGGGAGGGATGAGTATGCTCTGTGTACATGGAGGGGAGGGGTGAGTATGCTCTGTGCACATGGAGGGGAGGGGTGAGTATGCTCTGTGCACATGGAGGGGAGGGGTGAGTATGCTCTGTGTACATGGAGGGGAGGGGTGAGTATGCTCTGTGTACATGGAGGGGAGGGGTGAGTATGCTCTGTGTACATGGAGGGGAGGGATGAGTATGCTCTGTGCACATGGAGGGGAGGGGTGAGTATGCTCTGTGTACATGGAGGGGAGGGATGAGTATGCTCTGTGCACATGGAGGGGAGGGGTGAGTATGCTCTGTGTACATGGAGGGGAGGGGTGAGTATGCTCTGTGTACATGGAGGGGAGGGGTGAGTATGCTCTGTGTACATGGAGGGGAGGGGTGAGTATGCTCTGTGTACATGGAGGGGAGGGGTGAGTATGCTCTGTGTACATGGAGGGGAGGGGTGAGTATGCTCTGTGTACATGGAGGGGAGGGGTGAGTATGCTCTGTGTACATGGAGGGGAGGGGTGAGTATGCTCTGTGTACATGGAGGGGAGGGGTGAGTATGCTCTGTGTACATGGAGGGGAGGGGTGAGTATGCTCTGTGTACATGGAGGGAAGGGGTGAGTATGCTCTGTGCACATGCAGGGGAGGGGTGAGTATGCTCTGTGTACATGAAGGGGAGGGGTGAGTATGCTCTGTGTACATGCAGGGGAGGGGTGAGTATGCTCTGTGTACATGCAGGGGAGGGGTGAGTATGCTTCATGTGCATGGAGGGGAGGGGTGAGTATGCTTCATGTGCATGGAGGGGAGGGGTGAGTATGCTTCATGTGCATGGAGGGGAGGGGTGAGTATGCTTCATGTGCATGGAGGGGAGGGGTGAGTATGCTCTGTGCACATGGAGGGGCGGGGTGAGTATGCTCTGTGCACATGGAGGGGAGGGGTGAGTATGCTCTGTGCACATGGAGGGGCGGGGTGAGTATTCTCTGTGAACATGGAGGGGAGGGGTGAGTATGCTCTGTGAACATGGAGGGGAGGGGTGAGTATGCTCTGTGAACATGGAGGGGAGGGGTGAGTATGCTCTGTGCACATGGAGGGGTGAGTATGCTCTGTGCACATGGAGGGGTGAGTATGCTCTGTGCACATGGAGGGGAGGGGTGAGTATGCTCTGTGCACATGGAGGGGACGGGTGAGTATGCTCTGTGCACATGGAGGGGAGGGGTGAGTATGCTCCGTGCACATGGAGGGGAGGGGTGAGTATGCTCCGTGCACATGGAGGGGAGGGGTGAGTATGCTCTGTGCACATGGAGGGGAGGGGTGAGTATGCTCTGTGCACATGGAGGGGAGGGGTGAGTATGCTCTGTGCACATGGAGGGGAGGGGTGAGTATGCTCTGTGCACATGGAGGGGAGGGGTGAGTATGCTCTGTGCACATGGAGGGGAGGGGTGAGTATGCTCTGTCTACATGGAGGGGAGGGGTGAGTATGCTCTGTCTACATGGAGGGGAGGGGTGAGTATGCTCTGTGCACATGGAGGGGAGGGGTGAGTATGCTCTGTCTACATGGAGGGGAGGGGTGAGTATGCTCTGTCTACATGGAGGAGCGGGGTGAGTATGCTCTGTCTACATGGAGGGGAGGGGTGAGTATGCTCTGTCTACATGGTGGCGGAGGGGTGAGTATGCTCTGTGTACATGGAAGGGAGGGGTGAGTATGCTCTGTGCACATGGAAGGGAGGGGTGAGTATGCTCTGTGCACATGGAGGCGAGGGGTGAGTATGCTCTGTGCACATGGAGGCGAGGGGTGAGTATGCTCTGTGCGCATGGAGGCGAGGGGTGAGTATGCTCTGTGTGCATGGAGGGGAGGGGTGAGTATGCTCTGTGCGCATGGAGGGGAGGGGTGAGTATGCTCTGTGCGCATGGAGGGGAGGGGTGAGTATGCTCTGTGCGCATGGAGGGGAGGGGTGAGTATGCTCTGTGCGCATGGAGGGGCGGGGTGAGTATGCTCTGTGCGCATGGAGGGGAGGGGTGAGTATGCTCTGTGCGCATGGAGGGGAGGGGTGAGTATGCTCTGTGCGCATGGAGGGGAGGGGTGAGTATGCTCTGTGCGCATGGAGGGGAGGGGTGAGTATGCTCTGTGCGCATGGAGGGGAGGGGTGAGTATGCTCTGTGCACGTGGAGGGGAGGGGTGAGTATGCTCTGTGCACGTGGAGGGGAGGGGTGAGTATGCTCTGTGCGCATGGAGGGGAGGGGTGAGTATGCTCTGTGTATATGGAGGGGAGGGGTGAGTATGCTCTGTGCGCATGGAGGGGAGGGGTGAGTATTCTTCGTGAGTATTCACATGATTGGTGCATTTTAGTTTAAATGTTTCACTGTAATTCTATTTCCTGGCTCCTCTCTGCCTTTCCTCCTCCTCTGCCTTTCCTCCTCCTCCTCTGCCTTTCCTCCTCCTCCTCTGCCTTTCCTCCTCCTCCTCTGCCTTTCCTCCTCCTCCTCTGCCTTTCCTCCTCCTCCTCCTCTGCCTTTCCTCCTCCTCCTCTGCCTTTCCTCCTCCTCCTCCTCTGCCTTTCCTCCTCCTCCTCCTCTGCCTTTCCTCCTCCTCCTCCTCCTCTGCCTTTCCTCCTCCTCCTCCTCCTCTGCCTTTCCTCCTCCTCCTCCTCTGCCTTTCCTCCTCCTCCTCCTCTGCCTTTCCTCCTCCTCCTCCTCTGCCTTTCCTCCTCCTCCTCCTCCTCTGCCTTTCCTCCTCCTCCTCCTCTGCCTTTCCTCCTCCTCCTCCTCTGCCTTTCCTCCTCCTCCTCCTCTGCCTTTCCTCCTCCTCCTCCTCCTCTGCCTTTCCTCCTCCTCCTCCTCCTCTGCCTTTCCTCCTCCTCCTCCTCCTCTGCCTTTCCTCCTCCTCCTCCTCCTCTGCCTTTCCTCCTCCTCCTCCTCCTCTGCCTTTCCTCCTCATCTGCCTGGCTCCTCTCTGTCTGGCTCCTCTGTCTGACGCCTCTGTTTCCACAGGAGCTGGGGGGTGTGTTTTACATACGCTGCCTGGTTTGGACTGGAAGCCTTTGCCTGTATGGGACATGATTACACTGAGGGGTAGGTGCATACGCTGTGATGGGCTCGGGGTGCTGGCTCCCTGCATGTAGTGGTGGGTGGAGGGCTCGGGGTGCTGGCTCCCTGCATGTAGTGGTGGGTGGAGGGCTCGGGGTGCTGGGTCCCTGCATGTAGTGGTGGGTGGAGGGCTCGGGGTGCTGGGTCCCTGCATGTAGTGGTGGGTGGAGGGCTCGGGGTGCTGGGTCCCTGCATGTAGTGGTGGGTGGAGGGCTCGGGGTGCTGGGTCCCTGCATGTAGTGGTGGGTGGAGGGCTCGGGGTGCTGGGTCCCTGCATGTAGTGGTGGGTGGGGGGCTCGGGGTGCTGGGTCCCTGCATGTGGTGGTGGGTGGAGGGCTCGGGGTGCTGGGTCCCTGCATGTGGTGGTGGGTGGAGGGCTCGGGGTGCTGGGTCCCTGCATGTAGTGGTTTGGTGGAGGGCTCGGGGTGCTGGGTCCCTGCATGTAGTGGTGGGTGGAGGGCTCGGGGTGCTGGGTCCCTGCATGTCGTGGTGGGTGGAGGGCTCGGGGTGCTGGGTCCCTGCATGTAGTGGTGGGTGGGGGGCTCGGGGGGGCTGGGTCCCTGCATGTAGTGGTGGGTGGAGGGCTCGGGGTGCTGGGTCCCTGCATGTAGTGGTGGGTGGAGGGCTCGGGGTGCTAGGTCCCTGCATGTGGTGGAGGGCTCGGGGTGCTGGGTCCCTGCATGTGGTGGAGGGCTCGGGGTGCAAGGTCCCTGCATTTAGGATTTTGGGGTTGCCTGGACACACAGCATAACAGTATATGATAACCACAAAGCCCCCCATGTCTTGTTATCGGGGGGGGGGGGTTGATCTGGCTTAATTGAATTGTGGGGCATATGTTGGGTTACAACTATTAGGGGAGGGTAGAGGGCAGGATACGGGAATGAGGCAGATACCCTCCTGCCCTTACCAGACGCCCTCCTGCCCTTACCAGACGCCCTCCTGCCCTTACCAGACGCCCTCCTGCCCTTACCAGACGCCCTCCTGCCCTTACCAGACGCCCTGTAGCCCGATGTGACTTGTTGTTTGGCATAGTTTCAGACTCTAACCCTCCTTCTTTAGGGGCCCGGAGGTGCTGCGCGCCTGCAGTTTCCTGCTTTCCCACCAGATGGCAGATGGGGGCTGGGGTGAAGACTTTGAGTCCTGTGAACAAAGAAAATACGTTCAGAGCGCGAGCTCCCAGATCCACAACACGTGCTGGGCCCTGATGGGTCTGATGGCGGTCAGGTGGGTCGCTGTAATATTGCTGTGCTCACCCTGTCAGTCTCGCTGTGCTGTCGTGCTCACCCTGTCAGTCTCGCTGTGCTGTCGTGCTCCCCTTGTCAGTCTCGCTGTGCTGTCGTGCCCCCCTTGTCAGTCTCGCTGTGCTGTTGTGCCCCCCTTGTCAGTCTCGCTGTGCTGTCGTGCTCCCCTTGTCCGTCTCGCTGTGCTGTCGTGCTCCCCTTGTCCGTCTCGCTGTGCTGTCGTGCCCCCCTTGTCCGCCTCGCTGTGCTGTCGTGCTCCCCTTGTCAGTCTCGCTGTGCTGTCGTGCTCCCCTTGTCCGTCTCGCTGTGCTGTCGTGCTCCCCTTGTCCGTCTCGCTGTGCTGTCGTGCTCCCCTTGTCCGTCTCGCTGTGCTGTCGTGCCCCCCATGTCCGCCTCGCTGTGCTGTCGTGCTCCCCTTGTCAGTCTCGCTGTGCTGTCGTGCTCCCCTTGTCAGTCTCGCTGTGCTGTCGTGCTCCCCTTGTCAGTCTCGCTGTGCTGTCGTGCCCCCCTTGTCCGTCTCGCTGTGCTGTCGTGCTCCCCTTGTCCGTCTCGCTGTGCTGTCGTGCTCCCCTTGTCCGTCTCGCTGTGCTGTCGTGCTCCCCTTGTCCGTCTCGCTGTGCTGTCGTGCTCCCCTTGTCCGTCTCGCTGTGCTGTCGTGCTCTCCCTGTCCGTCTCGCTGTGCTGTCGTGCTCCCCCTGTCCGTCTCGCTGTGCTGTCGTGCTCCCCTTGTCAGTCTCGCTGTGCTGTCGTGCTCCCCTCGTCAGTCTCGCTGTGCTGTCGTGCTCCCCTCGTCAGTCTCGCTGTGCTGTCGTGCTCCCCTCGTCAGTCTCGCTGTGCTGTCGTGCTCCCCTCGTCAGTCTCGCTGTGCTGTCGTGCTCCCCTCGTCAGTCTCGCTGTGCTGTCGTGCTCCCCTCGTCAGTCTCGCTGTGCTGTCGTGCTCCCCTCGTCAGTCTCGCTGTGCTGTCGTGCTCCCCTCGTCAGTCTCGCTGTGCTGTCGTGCTCCCCTCGTCAGTCTCGCTGTGCTGTCGTGCTCCCCTCGTCAGTCTCGCTGTGCTGTCGTGCTCCCCTCGTCAGTCTCGCTGTGCTGTCGTGCTCCCCTCGTCAGTCTCGCTGTGCTGTCGTGCTCCCCTCGTCAGTCTCGCTGTGCTGTCGTGCTCCCCTCGTCAGTCTCGCTGTGCTGTCGTGCTCCCCTCGTCAGTCTCGCTGTGCTGTCGTGCTCCCCTCGTCAGTCTCGCTGTGCTGTCGTGCTCCCCTCGTCAGTCTCGCTGTGCTGTCGTGCTCCCCTCGTCAGTCTCGCTGTGCTGTCGTGCTCCCCTCGTCAGTCTCGCTGTGCTGTCGTGCTCCCCTCGTCAGTCTCGCTGTGCTGTCGTGCTCCCCTCGTCAGTCTCGCTGTGCTGTCGTGCTCCCCTCGTCAGTCTCGCTGTGCTGTCGTGCTCCCCTCGTCAGTCTCGCTGTGCTGTCGTGCTCCCCTCGTCAGTCTCGCTGTGCTGTCGTGCTCCCCTCGTCAGTCTCGATGTGCTTTCGTGCTCCCCTCGTCAGTCTCGATGTGCTTTCGTGCTCACCTCGTCAGTCTCGCTGTGCTGTCGCTGTGCTCATCCTGTCAGTCTCGCTGTGCTGTCGCTGTGCTCATCCTGTCAGTCTCGCTGTGCTGTCGCTGTGCTCATCCTGTCAGTCTCGCTGTGCTGTCGCTGTGCTCATCCTGTCAGTCTCGCTGTGCTGTCGCTGTGCTCATCCTGTCAGTCTCGCTGTGCTGTCGCTGTGCTCGCCTTGTCAGTCTCGCTGTGCTGTCGCTGTGCTCGCCGTGTCCGGCTCGCTGTCGCTGTGCTCGCCGTGTCCGGCTCTCTGTCGCTGTCGCCGTGTCCGGCTCTCTGACGCTGTCGCCGTGTCCGGCTCTCTGACGCTGTCGCCGTGTCCGGCTCTCTGACGCTGTCGCCGTGTCCGGCTCTCTGACGCTGTCGCCGTGTCCGGCTCTCTGACGCTGTCGCCGTGTCCGGCTCTCTGACGCTGTCGCCGTGTCCGGCTCTCTGGTGCTGTCGCTCTGCTCGCCGTGTCCGGCTCTCTGTGCTCGCCGTGTCCGTCTCTGTGCTCGCCGTGTCCGTCTCTGTGCTGTCGCTCTGCTCGCCGTGTCCGTCTCTGTGCTGTCGCTCTGCTCGTCGTGTCCGTCTCTGTGCTGTCGCTCTGCTCGTCGTGTCCGTCTCTGTGCTGTCGCTCTGCTCGTCGTGTCCGTCTCTGTGCTGTCTCTGTGCTGTCGCTCTGCTCGTCGTGTCCGTCTCTGTGCTGTCTCTGTGCTGTCGCTCTGCTCGTCGTGTCCGTCTCTGTGCTGTCTCTGTGCTGTCTCAGTGCTGTCTCTGTGCTGTCGCTCTGCCCGTCGTGTCCGTCTCTGTGCTTTCGCTGTGATCGTCGTGTACGTCTCTCTGTGATCGTCGTGTCCGGCTCTCTGTGCTCGCCGTGTCCGGCTCTCTGTGCTCGCCGTGTCCGGCTCTGTGCTGTCGCTCTGCTCGTCGTGTCCGTCTCTGTGCTGTCTCTGTGCTCGCCGTGTCCGTCTCTCTCTGTGCTCGCCGTGTCCGTCTCTCTCTGTGCTCGCCGTGTCCGTCTCTCTCTGTGCTCGCCGTGTCCGTCTCTCTCTGTGCTCGCCGTGTCCGTCTCTGTGCTGTCGCTCTGCTCGTCGTGTCCGTCTCTGTGCTGTCGCTCTGCTCGTCGTGTCCGTCTCTGTGCTGTCTCTGTGCTGTCGCTGTGCTCGTCGTGTCCGTTTCACTGTCCTGCCGCTCTACGCCCCACATCTCTCCCGCTGTACTGTCATATTTGTGACATTTTGTGTATTTTCTGCAGGTTTCCAGACGTTGCAGTTTTAGAGAAAGGAATCAAACTGTTATTGAACAAACAGCTCAGCAATGGAGACTGGCCTCAGGTAACTACACACAGCATGACACAAGGACGCACACACAGCATGACACAAGGACGCACGCACAGCCTGAGGCACGCACAGCCTGAGGCACGCACGGCACAGCCTGAGGCACGCACGGCACAGCCTGAGGCACGCACGGCACAGCCTGAGGCACGCACGGCACAGCCTGAGGCACGCACGGCACAGCCTGAGGCACGCACGGCACAGCCTGAGGCACGCACGGCACAGCCTGAGGCACGCACGGCACAGCCTGAGGCACGCACGGCACAGCCTGAGGCACGCACGGCACAGCCTGAGGCACGCACGGCACGACACGAGCGCACGCACGGCACGACACGAGCGCACGCACGGCACGACACGAGCGCACGCACGGCACGACACGAGCGCACGCACGGCACGAACGCACGGCACGACACGACACAAGCGCGCGCACGCACGGCTTGACACAAGCGCGCCTTTGGCGCTCATTGCAGCCTAAGTTGTGCGGGCCTCGTGATGAGTGCTTACGGCACTCAATGCGAGGTGCGCAACAAGCGCCTTAGGCGATCATTTCACATGCGCAAGCTTGTAACTTTTAATATTGCATGACCAACATTTGAAATAAAACCACTGTTCTCTATATTTGTTGTGGTAATTTTTGTGAATTTGCTTTAAGAGCACTGTTGGTTATTGAATTGGGTTATTTGTGGCTTCATTGTAATTTTTTTTTTTTTTGTAATTTATATTACAGTACTTCATAGTTTTTTTGTAAAAATTCGTCCATCATCTAATCTAATAAATCACCCTGACTTTGGTTGTTTTCAATATAAACTTTTATTTCCTCTGAATTCTTGCATCTTGAAAATGCAGCATACAGTTGGCCATGGGCAAATACTGGTTCTTCTAAAAAGATTCCAACGGATTTAAAAGTTTGTCCTTGTGATTTATTAATGGTCATGGCAAATGCCATGATGATGGTAAATAGTCTTCTCTGAAGTACAAAAGGCAAGCTACTTTCACTTGGTGCCAAATCTATTCTTGGTATGAAAACTCTTTCACCTTTTATAGGTACAATTGAGAATTTCTGCATTTATGAAATTATCTTTTAGTTCTTGAACAATTAATCTGGTCCCATTACATAGTCCTTATTGTGGGGTTCATATTTCGCAGTAACATGACAATTGCACCTTTTTTTAGCTGCAAAATATGTGGTGGCATTCCAGAAGGAGTTACTGAATTAATACATTCAGTTGAAAAGTTTGTCTGAGTTTCTTTGCCATCACCAAGTACACAATCTGCACTTTGATAAAAAAAATTGTGGTGCATCTATTAATTTTAATAGTTTATTATTCAGAAGCAATGCATCTTTATTTATGGACATTAATATTACTTTGGTTCAAGCTCTGCATAATCGTTGTTACTTATTGTATTTTGGAATATAGCCAATATAAATGTCCTGTTTGCAAATCATTTGCAATGGAATTTCCACGGTATGCTGAGCCACTCATTGAATTAATTTTGTACTTGTGATCTCATATTTTTTTCTAATTTGAGGTGAGTAAAGAGTTTCCATAACGTACTTGATTTAATACATGTTTCTACAATGCCTGTGCGATTTCCATGGACAACAACATGTAATGTTTGTCTAAAATCTCCACCCAACAACATGACCTTTCCACCAAAAGGCAAATCATTATCCATGACTTCACGCAACAAACAGTCAATGCATTTTAGAGCATGGCATGACATCATTGTAGCTTCATCTATTATAATTAACTAGCTACTTGCCCGTCAAAAATGACGGGGCAATAAAATTTGAAGCCATGGGAATGCTGTTTGACACACAATGTAAACTTTTTTGTACTGTAAGAACCTTCGGCGCTCATTGTCCTCTTGTCTCGTCTATTTTTGCTCCTCTGAGCACCTTCATCACTCATCAGAAAGATTCATATATATATATATATATATATATTTTTATCTATATTGAGTTAACTAATAATGAATTAATTCATTCTTGAATAAATTAATATACTTTACCTATTTGTACTTCATTTATGCATCAATCAATAGCCTTAAGAGCTAACAATCTGTTTGTATTTTCTGGCAGCTTACAATGTACAGTTTGAGCGTTGGTGCCCTGATGATAAAGTGTAACGAATGTCCAAACTGTGCATTATAAATAGGCTGCGTGCACGAGGGAAATCCGTTGGTGTAGTTGTGTAAAGCTCCATTGTAGATTCGTAATGTTATGAATGTGTTCGCGCTCGCTAGCATTTTACGTCATTTGTAATAATGTATTTTATAGTCTGTTAGTTCCTATGTGAAAGTGCTACGCGTTTGGCAGTGGTTTGCGCGGTCCGGGGTCGTGTAGCCTCACTTTCATTTTTTTGGCAGCCATTTTTTTTCTCACCTAGGCGATTTTCGAGTGCCGAAAGAAATTGAAATCTCCTTAAATTCCCATTCCACCTCACTCCCAGACGTCCTGGCTGTTCCCCCGTGCTGTGTGTGATGTTTTTTTTTGTTTTTTTTCTTTGTGTTTTTTTTTTTTAACGTCCCGTATTTTTTTTTCCCGAAGTCCCGCGTTTGTCAGGTGCTTGAAGGCTAAGGCGATCCCGCGTTTACTAAGTGTTGGCTAAGTCCCGCGTGTTTCATTGCCTTCACTGCAAAACGAGGCGAGCAGGCAATGAGCGCCTTTGACGCTCATTGCCTTTGTGCTGCAAGTTTTTGTGCCTTAACAGCTCGCCTCGCTACGTGGGGCTTGCAGTGCTACGTGTTAACGCCTAACTCGTACGCACCACGCAAAGCTTGACGACGTCTCGCAGTTTGACAATTATAATATGCGATTTACTTTTCTTAATTTTTTTTTGCTTGTAAAGATGTCAGTCTTATATCCGACACTGATGTTTCCAGAATAGGAACTGGCAGTTTAAATCCACTATGCAAAGTTCTTCCACCTTCTAACAAAAGTGCGGCAATTCCAGTTGTTTCAAATGGCAGTGCGATTTCACCTTGTGCGCGAACAAAACTCATCAATAAATTATTTAGATACGTTTTTCCTGATCCAACAGGTCCATCTAGATAGAAATAACGCTCTTTGAGCAAGTCAGCCTATAGTGCACTTTTTATGTGGTTAAATGCTTGCAATTGTAATGTATTTAAAGTGGCAAGTTTTTCTTGTGTTGTTTGGTTTTGAAGCTGAATATAATAGTCTTCAAAGTTTATTTCATCTGAGTCCTGGATCTGGCAGATTAAAATTTGCACAATTTAATCCATGAGAGAGAAAGACCTCTTGAATTTCAATTAATCCTTTTAAATGTGCGATAGGCTCATTGTATCGTTGCAAAAAGTCTTCAGACATATTTGTTTTAAATTTGTCCCACAAAGCTAATGCATTTAGAGCATTTGATGAGATTCAAATGAATGCAAATGTTTCTCTCATCTGCCGTGGCATTTGACACAGTGCTGCTTCTTCTAGACATCTTTCCCATTCGGTATCATCAGCCAGGTAGTTTCTGTGTCGTGCAGCTAAATGAAATGTGTCAAACGGTGTCATTAACAGTTCTCAACTTTTAAAAACTTTGTGCACCAGGAACATTTAAAAGTAATAGTTGTAAGCAGAAACGTTCAAGATCTCTTGGACTGACTGTGTAAATTATAGTTATAATTTTATTTCCACTGGTTTTTCTTTCTCGCCTTAATCCATTAACAAACACATAATGGTAGGTGTAGCGGAACCCATCACTGTTTTACCCTGTTTTATGATTATTCTTGGTTAAAATATGATCCTACAATATGTATGCTGGTTGATGCTCTGCAGAATATTAGCCAGACTTTTGCAGACCTAGGCTAATAGATAATCCTATTACAGAGATTCAAGAGATAAGAAAGTTGTAAAGGATCCTTGCATTTTCCAAAGTGTTTTAATTCTCTGATAAGAACAAAGAGGTGTAATTGAATCAATGTCTGATTGTATCAAAGTTGCCAGGGAGTTGTGACCCACCTATTGTTCTCTTTATGGGTATTGTGCAGCCAAATATGGGGGATGTGGATTGCCTGTGGGAAGAGATGTATAAATATTTCTGCAATAACAAAATAAAGTCAGTATTCATTTGACTCCCAAATTGTGTGTCGTCCAATATGGGAGGTCGGGGATGGTGAAACTGTAGTGCCTCGTGGGTATTTTATCGTATACCAGCGGAGATTTTGGACTGCGTGTTCCAGCTCCGTTACATTTGTTGGCAAGTGGTGGAATTGTTCCCACGGTCAGAAGGACAGCTACAGGAGACACCATTCCGTGGAGTACAAATTGAGGGCAACGCTAGTATCCGTACAGCGCCCCTGGCTACAGCTTGATGGAACCGGCTAGTTTTCGGACAGCGTTCCATGATGAGGATGAGCAGGAGGCCGCAGACTACAGGGAAACAGACAGAAAGGAACTCTGGTATGATGCCCTGCAAGATGCCCAATGGCGGCGAGGTGAGAGTCTCCCCAGTGATAAGCAGCGGCTACAGAAGCGTGTGGCGATGCGGATGTATCTATTGGGAGAGCAGCCCCTGGATGAGTGGGTGACAAGACTAGAGTCCCTGGTATGGCGAGAGATCTGGCTAGACAACGCATACCAGGCCCTCTGGTGGTATACCGTTCGACTTACCCCCTGGACGGCTGAACACGACTTACCGGAGGGGGATGATTATGATGGCCCGGGTTTATTATGGGATGCCTTGGAGGACGATATTGATCTTGGCAGCACGGAGGGGTCTAGGTTTTGGGACATCTACGACTACCGGATGGGCATGTATGTCTGGGATGACGAAGGCGAGGTGAGCAAAGACATGACCCACCTGGTAACGAGAGAGTGGGAGCTGGAGCAGGACTACCAACACCTGCTCAGCCTTGTGCAGCCCCAACCTACTCGACAAGCAGAACCAGACTTCATTGACTGGTCCTGGGATGACCTCCAGATGGCAGGTAAAGATGGGACCGAGGTCTCTCTACCGGCCCTACAGGGGGCAGAAGGTGTCGTCCTTCCCCCCCAGCGGCAGTGTGAACCCCAGGGGGCAGAAGGTGTCGTCCTTTCCCCCCAGCGGCAGTGTGAACCCCAGGGGGCAGAAGGTGTCGTCCTTCCCCCTCAGCGGCAGTGTGAACCCCAGGGGGCAGAAGGTGTCGTCCTTTCCCCCCAGCGGCAGTGTGAACCCCAGGGGGCAGAAGGTGTCGTCCTTCCCCCTCAGCAGCAGTGTGAACCCCAGGGGGCAGAAGGTGTCGTCCTTTCCCCCCAGCGGCAGTGTGAACCCCAGGGGGCAGAAGGTGTCGTCCTTCCCCCCCAGCGGCAGTGTGAACCCCAGGGGGCAGAAGGTGTCGTCCTTTCCCCCCAGCGGCAGTGTGAACCCCAGGGGGCAGAAGGTGTCGTCCTTCCCCGTCAGCGGCAGTGTGAACCCCAGGGGGCAGAAGGTGTCGTCCTTTCCCCCCAGCGGCAGTGTGAACCCCAGGGGGCAGAAGGTGTCGTCCTTTCCCCCCAGCGGCAGTGTGAACCCCAGGGGGCAGAAGCTGTCGTCCTCCCCCCTCAGCGGCAGTGTGAACCCCAGGGGGCAGAAGGTGTCGTCCTTTCCCCCCAGCGGCAGTGTGAACCCCAGGGGGCAGAAGGTGTCGTCCTTCCCCCCCAGCGGCAGTGTGAACCCCAGGGGGCAGAAGGTGTCGTCCTTTCCCCCCAGCGGCAGTGTGAACCCCAGGGGGCAGAAGGTGTCGTCCTTCCCCCTCAGCGGCAGTGTGAACCTCAGGGGGCAGAAGGTGTCGTCCTTCCCCCTCAGCGGCAGTGTGAACCCCAGGGGGCAGAAGGTGTCGTCCTTTCCCCCCAGCGGCAGTGTGTACCCCAGGGAGCAGAAGGTGTCGACCTTCCTCCACAGCGGCAGTGGGTACCCCAGGGGGCCAAAGGTGTCGTCCTTCCCCCCCAGCGGCAGTGTGAAACACAGGGGGCAGAACGTGTCATCCTTCCCCCCCAGCGACAGTTTACCCTAACCAGGGGAGACACCAATCTCCCAGACGGCGCAGATGGGACCGTGGTCTCTGTGCCCACAGCTTGTCCAGATCCCCAACTACCGTCACTGGGACAACCGGAGGAGGGGGTAAGTAAAAACTCCCCTCCCCAGCTAACTTCTAATGTGGCCCCAGGGTTAACAGAGGAAATGTTAACCCCCACGGACCCCCAGGTTTCCCTGGCTACTGAGCCGGAATATGTTCCAAGTACCCCAGCAGAAGAGCTGACAGCGGGGCAGAGTGCAGTCGGCCTCTGCCCTCCCTTTGTCCCTGGTACAGAGCAGGAGGTCCTGCAGGTTATACCAGCAGAAGAGCTGGCATCAGGGCAGAGTGCCGCTGGCCTCTGCCCCTCAAGTCCCCTCAGCGTGTTGCCCCCTCACCACAGCAAAATATCCAGGTGCCTGGTTAGACTTCCCCCCAAAGGAGAGATGTGTGACGAAGTGCCCTTCGCCACCTTGGCTTGGAGAGGACTGTTTGCCAGCCTCCTGCCCTGCGACTATGGCCCTGGTACATATTGCCCTTTGGAACCAGTGTTCGGCCATACCAGAGTGTAAGTCACTCATTCTGGCCCTTTACATACAGGGGGGTCATTCTGTACTTGCCCTGTGTGAACCATGATACCCCAGATAACTGTGCCATGAAGCCCATTCATATAATGAAAGACTATGGGAAAGACTTTAGCTACATGGCAATTGAACTGTGTGAAGAGGATCTGAGCGCTATTCGGTGGTTTTGTGCGCTCAGATCCCAGCTATCTGGGGATATGGGAAATGTGAGTAAATGTGAATTGCAGTAATGCTGATGGGTTGTCAAACTAGAGAATTGACCAACAAATACTTTTGTCCGGACATCCCCAGGCCGATCCGTTGGGATCAGACCGTGTATGCCGGCTTATGGTCACGGGGGAGGTGTGTAGCGGAACCCATCACTGTTTTACCCTGTTTTATGATTATTCTTGGTTAAAATATGATCCTACAATATGTATGCTGGTTGATGCTCTGCAGAATATTAGCCAGACTTTTGCAGACCTAGGCTAATAGATAATCCTATTACAGAGATTCAAGAGATAAGAAAGTTGTAAAGGATCCTTGCATTTTCCAAAGTGTTTTAATTCTCTGATAAGAACAAAGAGGTGTAATTGAATCAATGTCTGATTGTATCAAAGTTGCCAGGGAGTTGTGACCCACCTATTGTTCTCTTTATGGGTATTGTGCAGCCAAATATGGGGGATGTGGATTGCCTGTGGGAAGAGATGTATAAATATTTCTGCAATAACAAAATAAAGTCAGTATTCATTTGACTCCCAAATTGTGTGTCGTCCAATATGGGAGGTCGGGGATGGTGAAACTGTAGTGCCTCGTGGGTATTTTATCGTATACCAGCGGAGATTTTGGACTGCGTGTTCCAGCTCCGTTACAGTAGGGAATGTCAATATACAACAATTCCCTTGCCTCCAAGTCAGTACAATTTAGTTGAAACCACGCAGTTAGTGTAGTTTGTCGATGCTCACTTTGTGCCAAAACATTTCTTTCATTTCCAAAATTGCATGTGAGCGAAGTGTCTTTGGGGCAAATGTACAGCTAATCGATATACTGCATGTGAGCGATCATGCATTTCACATTTGAGAAGACGCCACATTGCTTCTGGTGCAAGTTCATCATGTAATAACTCAGTTTGTTCTGGATTTTCTGCATTTTTTACCACTACAGTAGACATATTTAATGGATTTTAGTCCAGTGCATTATACTTCATGAGCAAATGTGGATTGTATTGCACCACATATCTGTTATCTACCTTTTTTCCAAGAATAATGGCATTTTGGCCTTCTCTTCTTCTATATAATGGATAGCCATCAAAGTTGGCATAAGTTTTGTCTCTATAATCTTTCAGAGATTCTTTTGTACATTTTTTATTTTCCATTCATGATGACTGTGAATTAATATCTCCACATGGTCCATGAATCATGCGATGAGTTACAATCTAGTCTACCGTGTATTTCTGGATCTGGTAGTTCAGCAATAATTACTGAATCCACATATTTTTCTTGAAGAATTATAAGCATATGGGCATGTGGAAGGCCTCTTTTTTTGAAATTCGATTGTATAAACATAAGCCAGACATTTTCCAAATAACTGAGTTATGGTTATGTCATGTATTAAATCCGTTAATTTTATTTTGAAGACTCTTGCCACTAAATCTGGTCTATCGGAAGCAGTTTGTCCAATTAGCAGATTATGTACAGTCTCTGACCATTGTGGATTACATGTAAATGTAACAAATAAATCTGTTTTTCCAAATTTAGTTACAAAGGTAAAATGATGGCTTTGCCAGCTGCAAGCTCTCTGTTTGTAGCTACCTCAGCGACATAATCCATCAGTCCACAATACTGTTCTACATGTAGTTTATCTTGTTGATATTTTATGAAATTAAACTGATTTGCCTCAACTTGCAAATATGAATCAATAATCCATTGTTGTGTCAGTTTTCCACCACATAAAATGGGATTAAATCCATCTCTAATGGCAGCTTGAGCCACTTTAAATTCAAGCATGGAAATATGATTTCTGACACGTACTTTTGAATTTGGGTAACTCTCAGGTGTTAATTTGGGTTGCCATCCGGCTTCCCCATTGGAAAAAAATATTGGATATGTCATTGGATCCAAATTTGTACTTAAGATATTTATATTAATGAAAGGTTGCTCCTCATTTCTGGGATATATTGTAATATCCCTTTGAAATGGTGTTTCTCCCTCGTCATTTTGAAAGACAATTGCAATTTCATTTGATGTTGGCAAGTTGTAACGGCGATCTCTTTTAAGAACCATATTGACTTTTGGGATTGGTAACTGATGTAATTCTGCGTGAATTATTTGTTTTTGTTCTATTTCTGACATTTTTTTATAAGCTTGAGTGTACAGGTTTTGGCCATAATTTTATCAAGCTCTATAAACACAATGGGTAAGCATTTTTTTTTTCTGGAAGCTGCATACGTTGTTCAACAGCTTCCATTGTATCTAGGACATATAGTTGAGCAAATTTTCTTTTCTGCCCTTCCTTTGGATGTAATTGATAAGTACGATGGTAAATTTGTCCTTTGAACTTTGTACTTTGAAGCCATGTTCCTGGCACATTAGCAGCTAATGTTGCACCCATAGATGGAAAGGATTTGGCACATTTATAGTATCTTATGTTTGTTTTGAAATTGTTGTAGTTGGAGAAAGAAGGCTCTGTCATAATACTTTGTAAATATGTTGGGAAGTGTTGTCTTTGTGGAAGTCTTACCTTGCCTTTTTTGACAGCAACTAATGAACTGGCCATCTCTGGGTCTTTCCTGTTGGAAATGATAAGCCCCACAAAACTGACAGACAATATTCATATTACCACAATTCTGAACCTCTACTGTCAAAGATTTAAGTAAAGGACAATTGTGAGAAGATATATCAATGTGACAGATAAGAATTCTAACGAGGATTTAGACATACTGTTCAGCAACATTTTCTAAATGCTTTTGTTTTTTAGTAGCCTTCTTGGGTGTTCGTTTGTCAGCCGCTAATCTTTTGCTTGCGAGTCACTCCCGTTCTTTTTGTCGAATATCCTTCTGCTCAGGCGTCTGATGATCTGCCCATGTTCTTTAATGTTCTCTAGTTTTGACGTCTTTTATTTTCCTGTTTCTTGTCAGTATTTGCCATATTAATCTGTAAATAAAACTAGTCCATTAGTATTTTTGCTCCTTTGTTTATTTGTTTTAACTGAACTTTTTGTTATTTTGGTTATTTTTTCTCCTACCCGGTATTGTGTACACCAGTGCATTATGAGGTTAGCTTTATGAGGTTGCACTTAGCAGATTTGTTAGGTTACAGTCTAGGTTATGAAAGGCGCACAGCAAATATGATAGGTCCTTCTATTTTGTATATGTGAACAGCAATAACTATATACAGCATACTTTCTGTACAATGTGTAGAAGCGCAGCAGGAGTCCATTACATCTCTGTTTGTATCACCTATACATGGCACTATATAAGAATGATAAGGCTCTAGTTATGGCATAAAGAGATGCACTATCAATTCTGAATATCTCTGAAATTATTTATTGTAGTGAACAATAGGGCTAGTACAATGTAGAGGCAACCTTTTAAGGTCAAAACTTAACAGTGTCCCTTTAATTCTGATCAGTTCCCAGTCTACCTTTAGGCCATGATGTATTTTTCACATGGTGGATGCCCCCTTACCCCAGTTTACATGGAAGATGTGTTGCTGCCATCCTTACTACCCGTGTAGTAGACGTTTTGATACCATGTAACATGATCTGTTTTTTTGTTTTCCTCCAGGAGAACATCTCTGGCGTGTTTAACCATAGCAGTGCCATCAGTTACACATCGTACCGGAATGTGTTTCCGATCTGGACTTTGGGGCTTTTTTCTCGGCTGCATCCACATAGTGCCCTCGCCGGACGACATCAGACCTGACCCGGCGCTAGATCTGCCGACCGCACCGGACCAAATCTTCCATATTCCTGATTCTATGAATCCAACATTTGCCTCTGATTGTTGAGATTTCTATTAATTCTATATATTCCCAGCTGGATTGGACTCCTCCCACTGCGAGGGTGGCTGCTCGCTCATATAAAGACATTTTGATGCTTACGAGTTTTTAAACAGAAGAGTTTTTATGTTCCTTATTTAAAGATGTGTTAACGGTCAGCTTCTAGATCCAAGCTGGCTGCAGTGACATTGGTCATTTCATAGAACCAGCTGATTGGATACTCATTGCTCCCGGTCACTGGTTGTTCTGTTCTGTTCACTGGACACATACATGACATGATCATTGGTCCTGGTCACCGGTTGTTGGGTTCTGTTCACTGGACTCGTGGTCATTGCTTTTGGCCACCTGTTGTTGGGTTCGGTTCACTGGACACATAATCATTGCTCCTGGTTGTTTGGTTCCGTTCACTGGACACATGATCATTGCTCCTGGCCACCTGTTGTTGGGTTCCGTTCACTGGACACACGATCATTGCTCCTGGTCACTGGTTGTTTGGTTCCGTTCACTATACACATGATCATTGCTCCTGGTCACTGGTTGTTGGGTTCCGTTCACTGGACACACGATCATTGCTCCTGGTCACTGGTTGTTGGGTTCCGTTCACTGGACACATGATCATTGCTCCTGGTCACTGGATGTTGTGTTCTGTTCACTGGACACACGATCATTGCTCCTGGTCACTGGATGTTGTGTTCTGTTCACTGCACACACGACCATTGCTACTGTTCACTGGTTGTTTGGTTCCGTTCACTGGACACACGATCATTGCTCCTGGTCACTGGTTGTTGGGTTCTGTTCACTGGGCACATGATCATTGCTCCTGGTCACTGGCTCTTGGGTTCTATTCACTGGACACACGATCATTGCTCCTGGTCACTGGTTCTTGGGTTCTATTCACTGGACACACGATCATTGCTCCTGGTCATTGGTTCTTGGGTTCTATTCACTGCTCGATGTACAGGACATTACTGCTATGTCAGACTGGGTCAACCATGTCGCTGATAAATATGCCCATGCAGTATTTTTGGGTAGGAATGACTAACATGTAAACTAAAGGAAGGATATTGGAAGATATGTCTAAACAAAGCCTAGAGTAGAGAGTTTAAAGGGACACAGAAGGTTCCTGTGTGTTACTAGGTATGTAATATCCCTGGGTATTTACTTGTATGTACTTTATCTTATGAAGTACTCTGTAGTACTGGGTGTGCAGTGTCTCATACTAGCCAATCAGTGGATATTATATGCATAGTACCCCCCAGGGACCTTCCTTGTGACTTTCATTAATCTTTTCAGTCCTCACACATTGGGGTTTGGGAGGCCAATGGAAGAAAGATCTTTTAAATGCCTCATTATAACTTAAAATGTGATTAAATAATTATTTACAATATGTTGAGTGTAATTATTAATCTACATGTGTTCCTTATGTCATTATTACCTACATTTCCAATTATAATTTTCCATTAACATTGTACAGTATTTAATTCTTTAGATTCAGGGGATTTTAATGCTTTTCATGTTTTTTATCCTGATCTTTATCTTCATTTCATACCTATAAAGGAAATCTGTGGAAACGTAATATCAGGCTACTCATTTATTTTATCAATCTTAGCAACATTCAGCCAATCGTTAATACTTTATCATTACCTACCTCAGAGTATCAGTCCTACAGATAATGCAGATCAAACATGTCCTCCTTATCAGGAAGTGGGTGCAAACCATACGCGTCCTCCTTACTAGAATTCAGATAAGAGGCCTACAGTGGGCGCAGACCGCACTTGTCCTCCTTGCTAGTATTAGGATAAGAGGCCTACAGTGAGTGCAGACCACACTTCTCCTCCTTACTAGTATTAGGATAAGAGCCTACAGTAGGTGCAGACCTCACTTCTCCTCCTTACTAGTATTAGGATAAGAGTCCTACAGTGAGTGCAGACCACACTTGTCCTGCTTACTAGTATTAGGGTAAGAGCCTACAATGGGTGCAGACCACACTTGTCCTCTTTACTAGTATTAGGGTAAGAGGCCTACAGTGGATGCAGACCACACTTGTCCCCCCTTACTAGTATTAGGGTAAGAGCCTACAGTTGGTGCAGACCACACTTGCCCCCCTTACTAGTATTAGGATAAGAGGCCTACAGTAGGTGCAGACCACACTTGTCCCCCTTACTAGTATTAGGATAAGAGGTCTACAGTGAGTGCAGACCACACTTGTCCTCCTTACTAGTATTAGGGTAAGAGGCCTACAGTGGGTGCAGACCACACTTGTCCCCCTTACTAGTATTAGGATAAGAGGTCTTCAGTGGGTGTAGACCACACTTGTCCCCCTTAGTATTAGGGTAAGAGGTCTACAGTGGGTGTAGACCACACTTGTCCTCCTTATTAGTATTAGGATAAGAGTCTACAGTAGGTGCAGACCACACTTGTCCTCCTTACTAGTATTAGGGTAAGAGCCTACAGTAGGTGTAGACCACACTTGTCCTCCTTACTAGTATTAGGGTAAGAGGCCTACAGTGAGTGCAGATCACACTTGTCCTCCTTACTAGTATTAGGGTAAGAGTCCTACAGTGGGTGCAGACCACACTTGTCCTCCTTACTAGTATTAGGGTAAGAGCCTACAATGGGTGCAGACCACACTTGTCCTCTTTACTAGTATTAGGGTAAGAGGCCTACAGTGGATGCAGACCACACTTGTCCCCCCTTACTAGTATTAGGGTAAGAGCCTACAGTTGGTGCAGACCACACTTGCCCCCCTTACTAGTATTAGGATAAGAGGCCTACAGTAGGTGCAGACCACACTTGTCCCCCTTACTAGTATTAGGATAAGAGGTCTACAGTGAGTGCAGACCACACTTGTCCTCCTTACTAGTATTAGGGTAAGAGGCCTACAGTGGGTGCAGACCACACTTGTCCCCCTTACTAGTATTAGGATAAGAGGTCTTCAGTGGGTGTAGACCACACTTGTCCCCCTTAGTATTAGGGTAAGAGGTCTACAGTGGGTGTAGACCACACTTGTCCTCCTTATTAGTATTAGGATAAGAGTCTACAGTAGGTGCAGACCACACTTGTCCTCCTTACTAGTATTAGGGTAAGAGCCTACAGTAGGTGTAGACCACACTTGTCCTCCTTACTAGTATTAGGGTAAGAGGCCTACAGTGAGTGCAGATCACACTTGTCCTCCTTACTAGTATTAGGGTAAGAGTCCTACAGTGGGTGCAGACCACACTTGTCCTCCTTACTAGTATTAGGGTAAGAGCCTACAGTAGAGGCAGACCACACTCATCCTCCTTAATAGTATTCGGGTAATTGCCTACAGTGGGGGCAGACCACACTCGTCCTCCTTACTAGTATTAGGATAAGAGGCCTACAGTGAGTTCAGACCACACTCATCCTCCTTAATAGTATTAGGGTAAGAGCCTACAGTGGGTGCAGACCACACTTGTCCTCCTTACTAGTATTAGGGTAAGAGTCCTACAGTAGGTGCAGACCACACTTGTCCAACTTACTAGTATTAGGGTAAGAGGTCTACAGAACCACACTTGTTCTCCTTACTAGTACACTGCACTAATTGTGTCCAGGTGAGAAGGCAGAAGTTAATATGAACAGAAGGGGCGAACTTGTGAGCTTGCGAACACTTCTAGTATAAGTGCAATTCTAGTAAAAGCGTAGGAGTTTAAATAAAAGGAGGGAGTTCAAAGAAAAGGGAGGGCAGATTTGTAGTGCAACGGAGGAAAACTTTTTACAAATATATTATTTTATATTATTTATTTTTCCCACTGAAATGTTGTAGAAAATAATCATAATTATGAGTCAGTCCAGTGGCAACCTCACTGTCCTATGTATGCAATACTGGAACAGATGATCCAGGGTCCATACATCTGTGAGACGTGTGAGCATGTTGCCTCTCTGGAAGCTCAAATTGGAGATCTGGAGAGGAGAATTGCAGGTCTTAGTGATATTGTTCCACTGGAAAGGGAGTTGATGCTCAATGATCACAGTTTAGCTGGGCTTAGCATGGAGGGTGGAGCTGGGGCTAGTGAGGATGTCCAGGGAGGTAGCTGGGTTACAGTTAGAAGGGGAATAAGGGGGAACAGGAGGAGGCAGGCCAGTTCTGATTTGGCCAACACAAACAGATTTGCCAGATTGAGTGAAACTGTTGGGTATGCCCATTCAGGAATGGCAATGCCAGATAGAGCTGTTCCTTCTAACAGCCGGGAGAACAGTTCTACTGGAGCAGTGTGAGGGCAGAATAGGCAGAGAAACAGACAGGTTTTGGTGGTAGGGGACTGTTATTAGGAAGGTAGACAGGGTGCTCGGGTTCCTCATGTTGTTGCTGGAAATGACCCGGCAGTCTTGGTACAGATTGGTACCAATGACAAAGTTAGTGGAAGATGGAGTGTCCTAAAGAATGATTTTAGAGAACTAGGTAATAAGCTGAAGGCAAGGACCTCCAAGGTAGTATTTTCTGAGATACTACCAGTGCCACTTGCTAGCCCTGGGAGGCAGAAGGAGCTTAGGGAGGTTAATGCGTGGCTAAAGATGTGATGCACTAAGGAGGGGTTTGGGTTTTTAGAGCACTGGGCTGACTTCTCACTTTGGTACAATCTCTATAGCAGGGATGGATTGCACCTTAATGATGAGGGAGCTTTTGTGCTAGGGGATAGGATGGTAGAAAGGCTGGGGAGTTTTTAAACTAGTAGGTGGGAGGTGGGACTAGATATAAGTAATGGGGTAGAAGGTGTAGAGGGTATAAGGGAGGAATTAACAACTCATAGGGGAGGAGATGGGGGAGGGGGGTATAGCCAATAGGGAGGTAGTACTAATTCAAGTACAATGGCAGGCACTTCAGAACTACAGACTCATAACATAAGGTGTATGCTTGCTAATGCCAGAAGCTTGCCAGGAAAAATGGGAGAGTTAGAATTATTAGCAATTAATAAAAAATGGGATTTAATAGGCATTACCGAAACGTGGTGGGATGAATATCATGACTGGACTTTTAATCTGGATGGTTATAACCTATTTAGGAACGACAGTGCCAGTGGTAAAAATGTAGGAGGGATTTGTCTGTATGTTAAGCCTGAATTTAAGCCTATAGTCAGAGAAGATATTTATGGTGGACTTAGTGATAATGTTGAATGTTTGTGGGTAGAGTTAAATAGCGGAGCATCAATTTCCAAAAGAATATTAGTAGGAGTATGCTATAAACCCCCAAATATAGCTGAAAGTGAGAAAATACAATTATTGTTACGGTTTGGAAATGCAGCAAAGCACGGGCAAGTTCTAATAATGGGAGATTATAATTACCCTAAAATATACTGGATGAATGAGACCAGCAGCTCAGCTCAGGGATCATTATCTGGCCCAGGTTATACAAGAGCCTACTAAAAATGAGGCCATCTTGGATTAAGTCATCACAAATAATATTGATATAGTATCAAATGTGAAAATAGGGCAACCTTTGGGAAACAGTGATCACAACACAGTCTAATTTGAGATTGAATTAAAAAAAACATAACTGTAAGGGGCCAACAAAAACTCAGAATTTTAAAAGGGCAGATTTTAAAGTATAGACTGGGACAGAGGCATGATGGGTGAAAATACTGACCATAACTGGACAACGTGCAAATCCTTACTAAATATACATACACATCGGAATATACCGTGTGGGAATAAAAGTAAAAGGAGTAAATCCCATCCAATGTGGCTTAGCAATGATTTAAAGATCAAGATACGGAGTAAATAATAGGCATTTATATTATACAGACAAGAGGGAACAGAGACTGCCTTACAGGAGTACAAGGAAATCACCAAGGAAGCAAAAGGGCTATTAGACTGGCTAAAATAGAAAATGACAAGTTATATGTAAGACTAACCCTAAACATGTGTATGAATATATTACTGGGAAGAAGGCGAGGAAGGAAGCTATAGGAACATTACAATGTGACACAGTCTGATAATTGGTGACCAGGAATAGGCAGATGAGCTAAAAAGGTTATTTTCTTCGGTATACACAAGGGAGGTACCAGTGGTTGGGACACTGAAACATAATGGGGCTACACTAGTTACACCAAATAACACAGGAAGAAATCCAAAAGAGGTTGGAAAAAATAAATGTCAATAAAGCCCCAGGTACTGATGGAATACATCCACGGGTACTGATGGAATACATCCACGGGTACTGATGGAATACATCCAAGGGTACCGAGGGAAGACATCCACGGGTCCTGATGGAATACATCCACGGGTCCTGATGGAATACATCCACGGGTCCTGATGGAATACATCCAAGGGTACCGAGGGAATACATCCACGGGTACTGAGGGAACTGGGCTCTGTAATAGCCAAACCATTATATCTAATTTTTCAAGATTCACTCAACACAGGGTCTCTACCAGATGACTGGAGAAAAGTGGATGTGATACCTATATAGACCAGTGAGCCTCACCATATATAGACAAGTGAGCCTCACTTCTGTAGTGGGGAAGCTTTTAGAAGGGTTAATAAGGGATAATATACAAGAATATGTCTATTTGAACAGGATTATACGTAGGAGTCAACATGGATTTATGAGGGATAGGTCATGTCAAACAAATCTAATTAGCTTCTATGAGGAGGTTAGTAGGAACTTGGATCAGGGCAACTCAGTGGATGTAGTCTTTTCGGATTTTGCAAAGGCTTTTGATACAGTGCCACATGGGAGACTATTGTGCAAACTAAGAGATACAGGAATTGCAATAAATATCTGCTCATGGATTGAAAGCTGGCTAAAAGACAGGAAGCAAAGGGTTGTTGTCAATGGAACATACTTCGATTTGACTAATGTGGTAAGTGGGGTTCCTCAGGGTTCAGTATTAGGTCCCCTCCTTTTTAACATATTTATTAATGACTTAGAGGATGGATTGTAGTGTGGTGTCTCCATTTTCGCTGATGACACGAAGTTGTGCAAGGTAATTAAATAACATAATGATGTACTTTTCCTCCAAAGGGATTTACATAAAATTGAGGAATGGGCATCTAAATGGCAGATGAGATTTAATATGAATAAATGTAAAGTTATGCATCTGGGAAGGAAAAATAGCCATGCAATTTATAATTTTAATGGAGCAAATCTAGGGGTATCAGATATTGAGAGGAATTTGGGAGTACTTGTGGACAACCACCTAGGTAACAGTACTCAATGCCAAGCAGCAGCTGCAAAGGCAAATAAAATATTAGCATGTATTAAGAAGGGAATAGAAGCCGGGGAAGCAAATATAATTCTGCCACTATACAAATCTCTAGTATGCCCTCATTTGGAATATGGAGGGCAATTTTGGGCACCACTTCAAGAAAAGGACACTTTAGAGCTGGAAAAGGTACAGAGGAGGGCTACAAAACTAATAAGGGGAATCGAGGGGCTAAGTTATAAAGAAAGACTAACCAAATTATACTAATTATCTCTAGAAAAAAAGACATCTAAGAGGGGATCTGATTACATCCAGGGTCAGTATAAAGATTTGTCAAGGGAGCTTTTGGTGCCAAGAGGTTTCCAACTGACAAGAGGACATTATCACGACCCACTCTCTGGCTGGGGTCTGCTGACTTGATTTGGGTTACTCTGGACCTTGGAGTAGCTTTGAGTACAGGAACATCATGTCTCAGCCCTTGGTTTACACTGAGCAATATTGACAGTAAGTCTGATGAATCTTACTGCAAGCATATGTCCCCGGGTAAATAATACATCTACACACCACGTCTTGATGAAAATTATGAACAACTTCTTTATTTTTACACAAGTATTTAAACAACTCACAAAACCAGTACAGGGAGTGGCTACCCCTTTGTCCAACCCTTATCTTCCTCTTGGCCAATCGGGTAATCTCCAGAGTAACTTTATTACCTCTAGCCAATGGACTAGAGGTAAGCTCTGGGAACTTCCAGACCCCTCCCCTGGGCGGCCCACTAGGTGTGGCTAACAGAGTCATTTGGGCGCTGGCAGTCAACAGAGACACATCTCTTTGCTATGGCCCAGGCCCTAGTATTGAGGCTGGAAGACCCTGTACTATACCATTGTCCTACGGTGCCTGGCAGTCTGGCAAATCTCTTTGTTCTGGCCTTGCTATCACTTCAAGTGTTTACTCTAAAGACCATATGGCCAACTCCTGACTGATAGTTTATACAATGGGGAAGGGTTGACTAATTAAAACATGGCTATCACTCCCCAATACAATATACAATATAATACTAACATATTAATAACCTATAACCATATTTCCCCATTCCCACATGGTATCAGGGTGGGGCAAGTTTTCCACGTCAATCCATTTTATGCAGTAATGCTGACTTTATTTAATGGTGACAGTGGAACCCCCTATTCATACCATTTACAAGCAGTAACTTTGTGCCCAAATCTTTTGTTCTTCCACATGGCACCAGCATGTGTAAGATAATCCAGCCCAAAATGGCCACTGCTGCCAGTCACAAAATGGCCCCAGCATAGTTCACACCAAATCCAATATGGCCCCTGGGTGATTCATGACAGACATCCCTTGAGGTTAGAAGTAAAAAGTTTCCACCTTAAAGAAAGAAAAGGGTTCTTCACAGTAAGGGTGGTTAATCTGTGGAATTTTCTACCAAAGGAGGTGGTGACAGCGGATTCGATAGATAACTTTAAAAGGGGACTGGATTTATTTCTAATTAAAAGGGAATTCAGGGTTATCATGGATAATTAGAGAAACAGTATTGATCCAGGGAGAAATCTGATCGCCAGTATCTGGGGTCAGAAAGGAATTAATTTATTTTTTCCCTTTGAGACGTTTGGCTAAGTCTCACTTGTTCTTTTTTGTTTGCCTTCCTCTGGATTAATTAATAATTCAAAATAAAATTAAAAAAAAAATTAAATAATTGATTATCAATTAATTAACAACTAATTAATATGTAATCCTCATATTGCAGATCAGAGGAAATCTTAAAAGGTTGAACTTGATGGACTGAAAGTCTTTTTTCAACCTTAATTACTATGTAACTATGTAACTTTTCCTCCTTACTAGTGTTAGGGTAAGAAGCCTACAGTGAGTGCAGACCACACTTGTCCTCCTTACTAGTATTAGGGTAAGACGTCTACAGTGGGTGCAGACCACACTTGTCCTCCTTACTAGTATTAGGGTAAGAGTGGGTTAGTAAGTGGGTGCAGACCTAATGTCCTTCTCATTCTCTGATAATTAAGCTGTGACATTGTGCTAAATGCATCATATAATAGAAGACTAAGTGATCATCTTTGTCACCTGGAATGTCGGGGCTGCCTCTGCTAATCTCTTTATTTTTGCACAGTACGGTATCCACAGAGTTAATTAGGCATGTGACAAGAACATACCAATATGCAGAGGCCCTGGACTGAGGGGCTTTCACTTTATAAGCCATAGCTTACATTATGATGTTGAAAGACTCTTATAATTCCTCTTTCTTTCCATTCCAGTGACTTGTTTGATTATCTGTGCCAGCTGGAACTAGAGGATGCCATCGATGGCTTTTGTGAAGGATCTGTCTAATGACATTGATGGCTTGTGTAATGGATCTCCTGGCACCCCGACCGGGTACCTCCATTGATAGACGCATCCTAGTTTGCGTCGAGGATTACAAGCACTGCACCGGACACCACAACCACTACAGACTCCACAACCGCCGTAGCTTAAACCTCCCAGGGAGTATGCAGCGCATAGCAATCCCCAGTGTGATATAGCAATCCCCTTCAAGAACGAGACGAGGCTACGTTTTGAAGGGTCAAGTAGGATTCTCTTCTTTATTATTTACAAAACACATTTTTAAACACTTCACATACACAGTTGGGACAGTGACTACCTTTGGTCAACCCCTAATTACCTCTGGCCAATCAGACAGGGTTAAGGTGTGGGAGCCAGGAGTCCCCTCCCCCAGGAGCCGCCCACTAGGCGTGGCCAACTGCTCATTCTACCTCTGGCGGTGGAGAGAGTAACATCTCTAAGCTCACTTATTCCCCTGCTGGGAGTATAGGGAAACCCCAGGTCATCTCAATATTCAAGAGTCCCTGCCCCCATTGTTCATGGTGCCATCTTGTCTGCTAAAACCCTTTTGTTCTGCTATCTCTTGTGTGGTTTAGCAAATACTATTAAGAGGCAGATGGGCAACTCCTGACCAAGTGTATGAAACCAAAGATATTTGACTGTATACCACACAATACAATATTTTTACAGATATAATAACAACATTTTATAACCCAGAACATATCTGCAGATAGCTTAGGTCTGAGCACACATTATTACTGAATGGCGCTCAGACCACATACATACAGTTCAATGGCCATGGAACCAAAGTCTTTCTGCATAGGAAAATAAAGTATTTAAATGACGGTCCATAGTCAAAAGCCAGGAGGCCGGCAAACAGTCCTCACCAAGACAAAGTGGCAAAGGGCCCTTCGTCACAGCTTGTGTGCTGGATCTGCCGGATAGCTTGTGTGATGGATCTGTCGGATGCCATTGATGGCTTGTGTGATGGATCTGCCGGGTGGCTTGTGGGATGGATCTGTCTGATGCCATTGATGGCTTGTGTGATGGATCTGCCGGATGGCTTGTGTCATGGACCCCTTTTTCTCAGGGTGTTGGGCTATTGAGCCACCAGACTTTTTGGCCCAGCAATAGATTATCTGTATAAACACCTCTATTGTATTAGTAAACCTGCTTTGTTCCATTGTTTGCCAGATTAAGCTAATCCCATCAGGAAGAGAGGAGGTCAGACATCAGACTGCCAGATTAAGTTAATCACGTCTGATATGTGCGATCGACGGCAGGATTGGAGTTAATCCTATTGATCTCAGGATGTGGGATCATCTCCTGTAATTGTCTGCCACCCCCTTCCATTGTTTGCTGTGTACAACCGCTCTGTATCTTTCTCCTATAAATAATGTTGTCATTTTCAAAAATAAATCAGTTTATACAGATACATAGAAACCGTGTATCTCTGATTTTGTTCCTGGTAGCTGCGATACTGAACCTATTTCCACCATACAAGTAACCTGTCCTGGTCACTACCACAGGAAGGTTACTGGAACTCCTGGAAGTGCTGATTCCTGATGGAGAGACTCTGACTGATACAGAAGCCAAATATCAGGTTGCTGGTCCCGAGATTTCGAAGAACCGTACGGTCCTTGTAGGTAGATAATCTGTAGTCTATAGCAGGTGGCTCTGGGCTTGTATAGCCCATACTCTTGGATCGTCGCAGCTTGTGTTATGGATCTGTCGGATGCCATTGATGGCTTGTGTGATGGATCTGCCGGATGGCTTGTGTGATGGATCTGTCGGATGCCATCGATGGCTTGTGTGATGAATCTGTCTGATGACATTAATGGCTTGTGTGATGGATCTGTCGGAAGCCATTCATGGCTTGTGTGATGATCTGCCGGATGGCTTGTGTGATGGATCTGTCAGATGGCTTGTGTGATGGATCTGTCGGATGCCATCAATGTCTGTGTGATGAATCTGTCTGATGACATTGATGGCTTGTGTGATGGATCTGCCGCATGGCTTGTGTGATGGATCTGTCGGATGCCATTGATGGCTTGTGTGATGGATTTGCCGGTTGGCTTGTGTGATGGATTTGCCGGATGGCTTGTGTGATGGATCTGCAGGATGGCTTGTGTAACGGTTCACCTGGCACCCCGACTGGGTACCTCCGTTGATGGACGCTTCCTAGCTTGCGCCGAGGACTACAAGCACCGGACACCACACTACCACCACATACTCCACAACCGCCGTAGCTTAACTGGAGCCGCGCCGTCTTCCTTCCATCCTGTATGAATCTCCAGCATCCAGGACCGTGTGGGGAAGACCTCTCCTCCAAGGAGAGTACATCAGGAACAAGCGTTCAGTAGTTAAAGCTCAAGGGAGTATGCAACGCATAGTAATAGTAGTCGCATAGTAATCCCCAGTGTGATATAGCAATTCCCTCCAAGAACGAGACAACGCTACGTTTTGCAGGGTCAAGTAGAACTCCGCTGCTGGCACACCCAGCCTGGTTTTTATTACAGTCAGGTACAAACAGAACACACCCACAATCCACATTTTTATACATTTTTATAACTTTATGATTTTACATAGTACATAAATAAAACTTACATTTTTATGAACAACATAAATTGTGGAACAACATATTCAAAAATGGCATGAATCAGACCAGGGGTTCAAACGTTAGTAAAAGTATCTTTTAGGCCCTGGCTGGCAGCATGGCAATCTGGCTCAAACAGGTTTTAGAGAGGCCTCTGTACTGGAGACAATGGGGAAAGTAATCCAATTATCCAGGGATAGAGGCAGACTCCATTGAGCACATGGTTGCAAAAAGACATAAACCACTTTAAAATACATAAAGTCACCTTTTACACATAACACACAGACATTTCACATATCCCCACATAGCTGGGATCTGAGCGCACAAAACTACCGAATAGCGCTCAGATCCTATTCACACAGTTCAATTGCCATGTAGCTAAAGTCATTCCCATAGTCTTTTATTATATGAATGGGCTCCATGGCATAGCTATCTGGGGTATCACCGTTCACACAGGGCAAGTACCGAATGACCCCACTGTATTTAAAGGGCCAGAATGAGTGACATACACTCTGGTATGGCCGAATACTGTTTTTAAAGGGCAATATGTCCCAGGGCCATAGTCGCAGGGCAGGAGGCTGGCAATAAGTCCTCTCCAAGACAAAGTGGCGAAGGGCACTTTGTCACAGCTTGTTTGATGGATCTGCCTGATAATATCAATGGCTTTTGTGATTGATCTGTCTGATGACATTGATGGCTTGTGTGAAGGATCTGTCGGATGCCATTGATGACTTGTGTGATGGATCTGCCGGATGGCTTTTGTGCTGGATCTGTTGGATGCCATTGAGGGCTTGTGTGATGGACCTGCCGGGTGGCTTGTGTGATGGATCTGTTTGATGCCATCGATGGCTTGTGTAATGGATCTGTCTGATGACATTGATGGCTTGTGTGATGGATCTGCCGGATGGCTTGTGTGATGGATCTGTCAGATGCCATTGATGACTTGAGTGATGGATCTGCCAGATGGCTTGTGTGATGGATAGTCTGATGACATTGATAGGTTGTGTGATGGACCTGTTGGATGGCTTGTGTGATGGATCTGTTGGATGCCATTGATGGCTTGTGGGATGGATATGCCAAACTTCATTGGTCTAGATGTACTGAAAGCTGAATGTCTTGAGACATCTCAACTATCGATATTCTAATGAGACAGTCTGGTGGATCTAGGCCATGAAGTGGACACTAAAACCAGAGCTCACTCTGCAGTCTCCAGGATAGGCCCTGTGTCTTGGGTTCTTTTCGTTGTTTCTTATCTGGTTGAGGACATCCCTAACAGTCATGGTAATTCTAGATTTCAACTGTAAATATAGTTTTGTCTCCCCAGCATTATATATGTAACGGAGTTGGAACACAAATCCAATATCTCCGCTGGTATACGGTAAAATACCCAAGAGGCACTACAGTTTCACCATTCCCGACCTCCCATATTGGACGACACACAATTTGGGAGTCAAATGAATACTCACTTTATTTTGTTATGTGCAGAAATATTTATACACATCTCTTCCCACAGGCAATACACATCCCTCATAGTTGGCCACACAATACACATAGAGGGACAATAGGTGGGTCACACCTCCCTGAGGCTACCTGGCAACTTTGATACAATCAGACATGGATTAGATCATCCTTCTTTGTTCTTATGTCTGAGAATGAAAACACTTTATACAATAGACTTCCTTATCTTATGAGGAGTCTCTGTAATTGGATTATCTATTATGCCCAGGTCTGCAATAATCTGGGCTAATATTCTGCAGAGCATAAACCAACATACATACAGTATAATAGTCGGATCATATTTTAACCATAATAATAACCATGAAACAGGGTAAAACAGTGATGGGTTCCGTTACACACCTCCCCCGTGACCATAAGCCGGCATACACAGTCTGATCCCAACAGATCGGCCTGCGGATGTCCGGACAAAAGTATTTGTTGGTCAATTCTCTAGTTTGACAACCCATCAGCATTACTGCAATTCACATTTACTCACATTTCACATATCCCCAGATAGCTGGGATCTGAGCGCACAAAACTACCGAATAGCGCTCAGATCCTCTTCACACAGTTCAATTGCCATGTAGCTAAAGTCTTTCCCATAGTCTTTCATTATATGAATGGGCTCCATGGCATAGCTATCTGGGGTATCACCACTCCCACAGGGCAAGTACCGAATGACACCCCTGTATGTAAAGGGCCAGAATGAGTGACATACACTCTGGTATGGCCGAATACTGTGTTTAAAGGGCAATATGTCGCAGGGCAGGAGGCTGGCAATAAGTCCTCTCCAGGACAAAGTGGCGAAGGGCACTTCGTCACACATCTCCCCTTTGGGGGGAAGTCTAACCAGGCACGTGGATATTTCGCTGTGGTGATGGGGCAACGCGCTGAGGGGACTTGAGGGGCAGAGGCCAGCGGCACTCTGCCCTGATGCCAGCTCTTCTGCTGGTATATCCTGCAGGACATCCTGCTCTGTACAAGGGACAAAGGGAGGGCAGAGGCCGACTGCACTCTGCCCCACTGTCAGCTCTTCTGCTGGGGTACTTGGGACATATTCCGGCTCAGTAGCCAGGGAAAGGTGGGGGTCAGTGGGGGTTCACATTTCCTCTGTTATCCCTGTGGCCACATTAGGAGTTAGCTGGGGAGGGGAATTTGTACTTACCCCCTCCTCCGGTTGTCCCAGTGAGAGTAGTTGGGGATCTGGACAGGCTGTCCAGCATCCCGGTAGGTCAGGCACAGAGACCACAGTCCCATCTGCGCCGTCTGGGAGATTGGTGTCTCCCCTTGTTAGGGTAAGCTGGGGGGAGAGGGCGACACCTTCAGCTCCCTGGGGTTCACACTGCCGCTGGGGGGGAAGGATGACACCTTCTGGTCCCTGGGATACACACTGCCGCTGGGGGTCAAGGACGCCACCTTCTGCTCCCTGGGATACACACTGCCGCTGGGGGGGAAGGACGACACCTTCGGCCCCCTGGGGTTCACACTGCCGCTGGGGAGGAAGGACGACACCTTCTGCTTCCTGGGGTACACACTGCCGCTGGGGAGGAACGATGACTCTTTCTGCTCCCTGGGATACACACTGCCGCTGGGGGGGGAAGGACGACACCTTCTGCCCCCTGGGGTTCACACTGCTGCTGGGGGGGGAAGGACGACACCTTCTGCCCCCTGGGGTTCACACTGCCGCTGGGGGGGAAGGACGACACCTTCTGCCCCCTGTGGTTCACACTGCCACTGGGGGGGGGGGAGGATGACACCGTCTGCCCCCTGGGGTTCACACTGCCGCTGGGGAGGAAGGACGACACCTTCTGCCCCCTGTGGTTCACACTGCCGCTGGGGAGGAAGGACGACACCTTCTGCCCCCTGTAGGGCCGGTAGAGAGACCTTGGTCCCATCTCTACCTGCCATCTGGAGGTCATCCCAGGACCAGTCAATGAGGTCTGGTTCTGCTTGTCGGATAGGTTGGGGCTGCACGAAGCTGAGCAGGTGTTGGTAGTCCTGCTCCAGCTCCCACTCTCTTGTTACCAGGTGGGTCATGTCTTTGCTCACCTCGGCTTCGTCAACCCAGACATACATGCCCATCCGGTAGTCGTAGATGTCCCAAAACCTAGACCCCTCCGTGCTGCAAAGATCAATGTCGTCCTCCAAGGCATCCCATAATAATCCCGGGCCATCATAATCATCCCCCTCCGGTAAGTCGTGTTCAGCCGTCCAGGGGGTAAGTCGAACGGTATGCCACCAGAGGGCCTGGTATGCGTTGTCTAGCCAGATCTCTCACAATACCAGGGTCTCTAGTCTTGTCACCCACTCATCCAAGGGCTGCTCCCCCAATAGATACATCCGCATCGCCACACCCTTCTGTAGCCGCTGCTCATCACTGGGGAGACTCTCATCTCGCCGCCATTGGGCATCTTCCAGGGCATCATACCAGAGTTCCTTTCTGTCTGCATCCCTGTAGTCCGCGGCCGCCTCCTCCTCCTCATCATGGAACGCTGTCCGAAAACTAGCCGGTTCCATCCTTCTGTAGCCAGAGGCGCTGTACGGATACTAGCGTTGCCCTCAATTTGTAACTCCACGGAATGGTGTCTCCTGAGACGGAGTTGGAACACGAATCCAATATCTCCGCTGGTATACGGTAAAATACCCAAGAGGCACTACAGTTTCACCATTCCCGACCTCCCATATTGGACGACACACAATTTGGGAGTCAAATGAATACTCACTTTATTTTGTTATGTGCAGAAATATTTATACACATCTCTTCCCACAGGCAATACACATCCCTCATAGTTGGCCACACAATACACATAGAGGGACAATAGGTGGGTCACACCTCCCTGAGGCTACCTGGCAACTTTGATACAATCAGACATGGATTAGATCATCCTTCTTTGTTCTTATGTCTGAGAATGAAAACACTTTATACAATAGACTTCCTTATCTTATGAGGAGTCTCTGTAATAGGATTATCTATTATGCCCAGGTCTGCAATAGTCTGGGCTAATATTCTGCAGAGCATTAACCAACATACATACAGTATAATAGTAGGATCATATTTTAACCATAATAATAACCATAAAACAGGGTAAAACAGTGATGGGTTCCGTTACACACCTTCCCCGTGACCATAAGCCGGCATACACGGTCTGATCCCAACGGATCGGCCTGGGGATGTCCGGACAAAAGTATTTGTTGGTCAATTCTGTAGTTTGACAACCCATCAGCATTACTGCAATTCACATTTACTCACATTTCACATATCCCCAGATAGCTGGGATCTGAGCGCACAAAACTATCGAATAGCGCTCAGATCCTCTTTACACAGTTCAATTGCCATGTAGCTAAAGTCTTTCCCATAGTCTTTCATTATATGAATGGGCTCCATGGCATAGCTATCTGGGGTATCACCACTCCCACAGGGCAAGTACCGAATGACACCCCTGTATGTAAAGGGCCAGAATGAGTGACATACACTCTGGTATGGCCGAATACTGTGTTTAAAGGGCAATATGTCCCAGGGCCATAGTCGCAGGGCAGGAGGCTGGCAATAAGTCCTCCCCAGGACAAAGTGGCGAAGGGCACTTCGTCACAATATATATAAAAATAACAATAATTCATTACATTAAAGGACTTCTGTAGTTCAAGAAAAACTGCACTTGTCTGTGATGTAATAAACTAACTGCATTACCTGTGTGAACAAAACATTGTAGAGAATTCTTGAAGACTGTTTATGTATAGGATATTCCATCTTGCCCTTGTTTCATCACTCCTTGAGAGGTACCTGCATCATGGATGGTGTGTTTTTATCTATTAGTGGTGGGAGGGCTGGAGGAAGAGGAAACAAGCAGAGATGAGAAATTGTTTAGATTTAATTGAATGTGACGCCTCTTCCCCCACACACATTCCCAGGAGCAGGCGGCTTGGACCAATACATCAATGAATCAGCCGCTTTGGGTTTAATCCTAACCCCCCGTTTTGGCCCGATCCTCTTTCATCCACAGTTGGGATACAAAGCTTCTCAATCAATAAATACATAAAGTTCTGACTTCAGAGAAAGGAGACCCCCCCCCCACATACGAGCACCCCCCCACATAAGAGCCCCCCACCAATAAGAGCCCCCCACATACGAGCACCCCCCCACATAAGAGCCCCCCCACATAAGAGATCTTCACTAAAAAGAGCCCCCCCCACATACGAGCCCCCCCCCCCACATACGAGCACCCCCCCACATAAGAGCCCCCCACCAATAAGAGCCCCCCCACATACGATCCCCCCATCCAATAGGAGCCCCGCCCCACATACGAGCCCCCCCCCACATACGAGCCCCCCATCCAATAAGAGCCCCCCTATATGAGCCCCCCCCCCCACATACGAGCCCCCCACCCATCTCCCTCTTCTATTCTTGTTTCCTGCAGTTCTTGGACCGTAGATCATTTAACTCTCTACCCTCTCTCTCACACTCCCAGCCTCTCTCTCTCTCTCTCTCTTTCTGTCTGTCACTTTCTGTGTATCTCTCTGGATTCTTGCTCTGATTCCCGCTCTCTCTGACTCTCAGCCTCTCTCTCTCTCACTCCCAGCCTCTCTCTTCCAGCCTCTTTGTCTCTCTCTCCCAGCCTCTCCCTCTGTCTTGCTCTCTGACTCTCAGCCTCTCTCTCTCTCACTCCCAGCCTCTCTCTTCCAGCCTCTCTGTGTCTCTCTCTCTCACTCCCAGCCTCTCCCTCTGTCTTGCTCTCTGACTCTCAGCCTCTCTCTCACTCCCAGCCTCTTTCTCTTCCAGCCTCTTTGTCCCTCTGTCTCTCTCTCTCCCAGCCTCTCCCTCTGTCTTGCTCTCTGACTCTCAGCCTCTCTCTCTTTCTCTCTCCCAGCCTCTCTCTCTTCCAGCCTCTTTGTCCCTCTCTCTCTCTCTCTCACTCCCAGCCTCTCCCTCTGTCTTGCTCTCTGACACTCAGCCTCTCTCTCACTCCCAGCCTCTCTCTTCCAGCCTCTCTGTCTCTCTCTCTCTCACTCCCAGCCTCTCCCTCTGTCTCACTCTCTGACTCTCAGCCTCTCTCTCTCTCTCTCACTCCCAGCCTCTCTCTTCCAGCCTCTTTGTTCCCCCCTCTCTCTCTCTCTCTCTCTCTCTCTCTCTCTCACTCCCAGCCTCTCCCTCTGTCTCGCTCTCTGACTCTCAGCCTCTCTCTCACTCTCAGCCTCTCTCTTCCAGCCTCTTTGTCCCTCTGTCTCTCTCTCTCCCAGCCTCTCCCTCTGTCTCGCTCTCTCACTCTCAGCCTCTCTCTCTCTTCCAGCCTCTCTGTCTCTCTCTCTCACTCCCAGCCTCTCCCTCTGTCCCGCTCTCTAACTCTCAGCCTCTCTCTCTCTCTCTCACTCCCAGCCTCTCTCTTCCAGCCTCTTTGTCCCTCTCTCTCTCTCACTCCCAGCCTCTCCCTCTGTCTCGCTCTTTGACTCTCAGCCTCTCTCTCACTCCCAGCCTCTCTCTTCCAGCCTCTTTGTCCCTCTCTCTCTCTCACTCCCAGCCTCTCTCTCTCTCTCTCTCACTCCCAGCCTCTCCCTCTGTCCCACTCTCTGACTCTCAGCCTCTCTCTTCCAGCCTCTCTGTGTCTCTCTCTCTCTCTCACTCCCAGCCTCTCCCTCTGTCTCGCTCTCTGACTCTCAGCCTCTTTCTCTTCCAGCCTCTCTGTCTCTCTGTCTCTCTCACTCCCAGCCTCTCCCTCTGTCTCGCTCTCTGACTCTCAGCCTCTCTCTCTCTCTCACTCCCAGCCTCTCTCTTCCAGCCTCTTTGTCCCTCTCTCTCTCTCACTCCCAGCCTCTCCCTCTGTCTCGCTCTGTCGCTCTCAGCCTCTCTCTCTCTCTCTCTCTTCCAGCCTCTCTGTGTCTCTCTCTCTCACTCCCAGCCTCTCCCTCTGTCTCGCTCTCTGACTCTCAGCCTCTCTCTCTCTCTCTCTCACTCCCAGCCTCTCTCTTCCAGCCTCTTTGTCCCTCTCTCTCTCTCCCAGCCTCTCCCTCTGTCTCGCTCTCTCACTCTCAGCCTCTCTCTCTCTCACTCCCAGCCTCTCTCTTCCAGCCTCTTTGTCCCTCTCTCTCTCTCACTCCCAGCCTTTCCCTCTGTCTCGCTCTCTGACTCTCAGCCTCTCTCTCACTCCCAGCCTCTCTCTTCCAGCCTCTTTGTCCCTCTCTCTCTCTCACTCCCAGCCTCTCTCTCTCTCTCACTCCCAGCCTCTCTCTTCCAGCCTCTTTGTCCCTCTCTCTCTCTCCCAGCCTCTCCCTCTGTCTCGCTCTCTCACTCTCAGCCTCTCTCTCTCTCACTCCCAGCCTCTCTCTTCCAGCCTCTTTGTCCCTCTCTCTCTCTCACTCCCAGCCTCTCCCTCTGTCTCGCTCTCTGACTCTCAGCCTCTCTCTCACTCCCAGCCTCTCTCTTCCAGCCTCTTTGTCCCTCTCTCTCTCTCACTCCCAGCCTCTCCCTCTGTCTCGCTCTGTCGCTCTCAGCCTCTCTCTCTCTCTCTCTTCCAGCCTCTCTGTGTCTCTCTCTCTCACTCCCAGCCTCTCCCTCTGTCTCGCTCTCTGACTCTCAGCCTCTCTCTCTCTCACTCCCAGCCTCTCTCTTCCAGCCTCTTTGTCCCTCTCTCTCTCTCCCAGCCTCTCCCTCTGTCTCGCTCTCTCACTCTCAGCCTCTCTCTCTCTCACTCCCAGCCTCTCTCTTCCAGCCTCTTTGTCCCTCTCTCTCTCTCTCACTCCCAGCCTTTCCCTCTGTCTCGCTCTCTGACTCTCAGCCTCTCTCTCACTCCCAGCCTCTCTCTTCCAGCCTCTTTGTCCCTCTCTCTCTCTCACTCCCAGCCTCTCTCTCTCTCTCACTCTCAGCCTCTTTCTCTTCCAGCCTCTTTGTCCCTCTCTCTCTCTCACTCCCAGCCTCTCCCTCTGTCCCACTCTCTGACTCTCAGCCTCTCTCTTCCAGCCTCTCTGTGTCTCTCTCTCTCTCTCACTCCCAGCCTCTCCCTCTGTCTCGCTCTCTGACTCTCAGCCTCTCTCTCACTCCCAGCCTCTCTCTTCCAGCCTCTTTGTCCCTCTCTCTCTCTCACTCCAAGCCTCTCCCTCTGTCTCGCTCTGTCGCTCTCAGCCTCTCTCTCTCTGTTCCAGCCTCTCTGTGTCTCTCTCTCTCACGCCCAGCCTCTCCCTCTGTCTCGCTCTCTGACTCTCAGCCTCTCTCTCTCTCACTCCCAGCCTCTCTCTTCCAGCCTCTTTGTCCCTCTGTCTCTCTCTCTCCCAGCCTCTCCCTCTGACTCGCTCTCTGACTCTCAGCCTCTCTCTCTCTCTCTCTCACTCCCAGCCTCTCTCTTCCAGCCTCTTTGTCCCTCTCTCTCTCTCACTCCCAGCCTCTCCCTCTGTCTCGCTCTATGACTCTCAGCCTCTCTCTCTCTCTCACTCCCAGCCTCTCTCTTCCAGCCTCTCTGTCCCTCTCTCTCTCTCTCTCACTCCCAGCCTCTCCCTCTGTCTCGCTCTCTGACTCTCAGCCTCTTTCTCTTCCAGCCTCTCTGTCTCTCTGTCTCTCTCACTCCCAGCCTCTCCCTCTGTCTCGCTCTATGACTCTCAGCCTCTCTCTCACTCCCAGCCTCTCTCTTCCAGCCTCTTTGTCCCTCTCTCTCTCTCACTCCCAGCCTCTCCCTCTGTCTCGCTCTGTCGCTCTCAGCCTCTCTCTCTCTCTTCCAGCCTCTCTGTGTCTCTCTCTCTCACTCCCAGCCTCTCCATCTGTCTCGCTCTCTGACTCTCAGCCTCTCTCTCTCTCACTCCCAGCCTCTCTCTTCCAGCCTCTTTGTCCCTCTCTCTCTCTCACTCCCAGCCTCTCCCTCTGTCTCGCTCTCTGACTCTCAGCCTCTCTCTCTCTCACTCCCAGCCTCTCTCTTCCAGCCGCTTTGTCCCTCTCTCTCTCTCCCAGCCTCTCCCTCTGACTCGCTCTCTCACTCTCAGCCTCTCTCTCTCTCACTCCCAGCCTCTCCCTCTGTCTCGCTCGCTAACTCTCAGCCTCTCTCTCTCTCACTCCCAGCCTCTCCCTCTGTCTCGCTCTCTCACTCCTAGCCTCTCTCTTCCAGCCTCTCTGTCTCTCTCTCTCTCTCTCTCTCTCTCTCTCACTCCCAGCCTCTCCCTCTGTCTCGCTCTCTAACTCTCAGCCTCTCTCTTCCAGCCTCTTTGTCCCTCTCTCTCTCTCACTCCCAGCCTCTCTCTCTCTCACTCCCAGCCTCTCTCTTCCAGCCTCTTTGTCCCTCTCTCTCTCTCTCTCTCACTCCCAGCCTC
Source organism: Discoglossus pictus (assembly GCA_027410445.1). Taxonomy (NCBI): domain Eukaryota; kingdom Metazoa; phylum Chordata; class Amphibia; order Anura; family Alytidae; genus Discoglossus; species Discoglossus pictus. The sequence goes on from JAPZIH010001119.1 coordinate 50,060, forward strand.
TCCCTCTGTCTCGCTCTCTCACTCTCAGCCTCTCTCTCTCTTCCAGCCTCTCTGTCTCTCTCTCTCTCCCTCTCTCTCTCACTCTCAGCCTCTCTGACTCCCAGCCTCTCTCGCTCTCTTCCAGCCTCTCTGTTTCTCTCGCTCTCACACTCCAAGCCTCTCTCTCAGTCTTGCTCTCTCACTCCCAGCCTCTCTCTTCCAGCCTCTCTCTCTCACTCCCAGCCTCTCCCTCTGTCTCCTCTCTGACTCTCAGCCTCTCTCTCCCCTAACAGCCTCTCTCTCTCTCACTCCCAGCCTCTCTCTCTCTCACTCCCATCCTCTCCCTCTGACTCGCTCTCTGACTCCCAGCCTCTCCCTCTCTCACTCCCAGCCTCTCTCTTCCAGCCTCTTTGTCCCCCTCTCTCTCTCTCTCACTCCCATCCTCTACCTCTGTCTCGCTCTCTCACTCTCAGCCTCTCTCTCTCTCACTCCCAGCCTCTCTCTTCCAGCCTCTCTGTCTCTCTCTCTCTCACTCCCAGCCTCTCTCTTCCAGCCTTTTTGTCCCTCTCTCTCTCACTCCCAGCCTCTCCCTCTGTCTCGCTCTCTGACTCTCAGCCTCTCTCTTCCAGCCTCTTTGTCCCTCTCTCTCTCACTCCCAGCCTCTCCCTCTGTCTCGCTCTCTAACTCCCAGCCTCTCTCTTCCAGCCTCTTTGTCCCTCTCTCTCTCTCTCACTCCCAGCCTCTCCCTCTGTCTCGCTCTCTAACTCTCAGCCTCTCTCTCTCTCACTCCCAGCCTCTCCCTCTGTCTCGCTCTCTCACTCTCAGCCTCTCTCTCTCTTCCAGCCTCTGTGTCTCTCACTCTCTCTCACTCCCAGCCTCACTCTCAGCCTCTCTCGCTTCCAGCCTCTGTGTCTCTCACTCTCTCTCACTCCCAGCCTCTCCCTCAGCCTCTCTCTCACTCCCAGCCTCTCCCTCTGTCTTGCTCTCTGACTCCCAGCCTCTCTCGCTCTCTTCCAGCCTCTCTGTCTCTCTCACTCTCACACTCCAAGCCTCTCTCTCAGTCTTGCTCTCTGACTCTCAGCCTCTCTCTCTCTCTCACTCCCAGCCTCTCTCTTCCAGCCTCTCTCTCTCACTCCCAGCCTCTCCCTCTGTCTCCTCTCTGACTCTCAGCCTCTCTCTCCCCTAACAGCCTCTCTCTCTCTCGCAGCCTCTCCCTCTGTCTCGCTCTCTGACTCTCAGCCTCTCTCGATCTCTTGCAGTCTCTCTCTCTCTCTCTATCTCTCTCCCAGCCTCTCCCTCTGTCTCTTTCTCTGACTCTCAGCCTCTCTCGCTCTCTCCCAGCCTCACTGTCTCCCAGCTTCTCTGTCTCTCTCTCTCTGACACTCTCTCTCTATTTCTGTCTCTTTCTCTGTGTCTTTCTCTTGTATTCTTGCTCTGATTCCCCCCCTCCGTCTCCCTCTCCCCCCTCCATCCCCCCTCCATCTCTCTCTCCCCCCTCCCTCTCCCCCTCCCTCTCCTCCCTCCCTGTCCCACACCTCCCTCTCCCTCTCCCCCTTCTCCCTCTCCTCCCTCTCCCTCTCCATCCTCTCCTCCCTCTCCCTCTCCCTCCTCTCCCTCCCCCCTCTCCCCCTCTCCCCCTCTCCTCCTCTCTCTCCCCCTCTCCCTCCCCCCCTCCCCCCTCTCCTCCCTCTCCCCCCTCTCCTCCCTCTCCCCCCTCTCCCCCTCTCCCTCCTCTCCTCCCTCTCCCTCCGCTCCTCCCTCTCCCTCCTCTCCTCCCTCTCCTCCCTCCCTCTCCCACTCCTCCCTCTCCTCCCTCTCCCTCTCCATCCTCTCCTCCCTCTCCCTCCCTCTCCCTCCTCCCTCTCCCTCCTCTCCCTCCCCCCTCTCCCCCTCTCCTCCTCTCTCTCCCCCTCTCCTCCTCTCCCTCCCCCCTCTCCCCCTCTCCTCCTCTCCCTCCCCCCTCTCTCCCCCCTCCTCCCTCTCCCCCCTCTCCCCCCTCTCCCCCTCTCCTCCCTCTCCCGCTCTCCCTCTGTCCCACTCTCTGACTCTCAGCCTCTCTCTCTCTCACTCCCAGCCTCTCTCTTCCAGTCTCTTTGTCCCCCTATCTCTCTCTCTCACTCCCATCCTCTCCCTCTGTCTCGCTCTCTCACTCTCAGCCTCTCTCTCTCTCACTCCCAGCCTCTCTCTTCCAGCCTCTCTGTCTCTCTCTCTCTCACTCCAAGCCTCTCCCTCTGTCCCACTCTCTAACTCTCAGCCTCTCTCTCTCTCACTCCCAGCCTCTCCCTCTGTCTCGCTCTCTAACTCTCAGCCTCTCTCTCTCTCTCACTCCCAGCCTCTCCCTCTGTCTCGCTCTCTGACTCTCAGCCTCTCTCTTCCAGCCTCTTTGTCCCTCTCTCTCTCTCTCTCTCACTCCCAGCCTCTCCCTCTGTCTCGCTCTCTGACTCTCAGCCTCTCTCTTCCAGCCTCTTTGTCCCTCTCTCTCTCTCTCTCTCTCTCTCACTCCCAGCCTCTCCCTCTGTCTCGCTCTCTAACTCTCAGCCTCTCTCTTCCAGCCTCTTTGTCCCTCTCTCTCTCTCTCTCACTCCCAGCCTCTCCCTCTGTCTTGCTCTCTGACTCTCAGCCTCTCTCTCACTCCCAGCCTCTCTCTTCCAGCCTCTCTGTCTCTCTCTCTCTCTCTCTCTCACTCCCAGCCTCTCCATCTGTCCCACTCTCTGACTCTCAGCCTCTCTCTCTCTTCCAGCCTCTCTGTGTCTCTCTCTCTCTCTCACTCCCAGCCTCTCCCTCTGTCTCGCTCTCTCACTCCCAGCCTCTCTCTTCCAGCCTCTTTGTCCCTCTCTCTCTCTCTCTCTCTCTCACTCCCAGCCTCTCCCTCTGTCTCGCTCTCTCACTCTCAGCCTCTCTCGCTTCCAGCCTCTGTGTCTCTCACTCTCTCTCACTCCCAGCCTCTCCCTCAGCCTCTCTCTCACTCCCAGCCTCTCCCTCTGTCCCGCTCTCTAACTCTCAGCCTCTCTTACTCCCAGCCTCTCCCTCTGTCTTGCTCTCTGACTCCCAGCCTCTCTCGCTCTCTTCCAGCCTCTCTGTCTCTCTCGCTCTCACACTCCAAGCCTCTCCCTCTGTCTCCTCTCTGACTCTCAGCCTCTCTCTCTCTCGCAGCCTCTCCCTCTGTCTCGCTCTCTGACTCTCAGCCTCTCTCGATCTCTTGCAGTCTCTCTCTCTCTCTATCTCTCTCCCAGCCTCTCCCTCTGTCTCTTTCTCTGACTCTCAGCCTCTCTCGCTCTCTCCTAGCCTCACTGTCTCCCAGCTTCTCTGTCTCTCTCTCTCTGACACTCTCTCTCTATTTCTGTCTCTTTTTCTGTGTCTTTCTCTTGTATTCTTGCTCTGATTCCCCCCCTCCGTCTCCCTCTCCCCCTCCCTCTCCTCCCTCCCTCTCCCACTCCTCCCTCTCCATCCTCTCCCTCCTCCCTCTCCCTCCTCTCCCCCTCTCCCTCTCTCCTCCTCTCTCTCCCCCTCTCCCTCCCCCTCTCCTCCTCTCCCTCTCCTCCTCTCCCTCCCCCCTCTCCCCCTCTCCTTCCTCTCCCCCTCTCCCCCCTCTCCTCCCTCTCCTCCCTCTCCTCTCCTCCCTCTCCCTCCGCTCCTCCCTCTCCCTCCGCTCCTCCCTCTCCCTTCTCTCCTCCCTCTCCCTCTCCCCCTCCCTCTCCTCCTCCCTCTCCCCCTCCTCCCTCCCTCTCCTCCTCCTCCCTCCCTCTCCTCCCTCTCCATCCTCTCCTCCCTCTCCCTCCTCCCTCTCCCTCCTCTCCCCCTCCCTCTCCCCCTCCCTCTCCCCCTCCCTCTCCCCCTCTCCCTCCCCCCTCTCCCCCTCTCCTCTCCCCCTCTCCTCCTCTCTCTCCCCCTCTCCCTCCCCCTCTCCTCCTCTCCTCCCTCTCCCCCTCTCCCTCCTCTCCTCTCCTCCCTCTCCCCCCTCTCCTCCCTCTCCCCCCTCTCCTCCCTCTCCCTCCTTTCCTCCCTCTCCCCCCTCTCCTCCCTCTCCCTCCTCTCCCTCTCCCTCCTCTCCCTCTCCCTCCTCTCCTCCCCTCCCTCTCCCTCCTCTCCTCCCCTCCCTCTCCCTCCTCTCCTCCCCTCCCTCTCCCTCCTCTCCTCCCTCTCCCTCCTCTCCTCCCTCTCCCTCCTCTCCTCCCTCTCACTCCTCTCACTCTCCTCCCTCTCACTCTCCTCCCTCTCCCTCTAGTCTCCTGCAGCCAGTGAGCACATCTAGTGGTCACCTCCCTCCTCAGAACCTTTGACCCGACTGCAGGTTATCTGTAAACCTTCAGCTTGTTTGCACAGAGAGGAGACTCACAGGAGAGTTTAATATAAATCATGAGGAGGGAGGGGGGTGTTACAGGTGGTGATGCTCCCAGGGCATCCTCCCTGTTCAGGGTTGTGGTCTCTTAGACTGTCCTCTCTACTCTGGTTGGGGGAGAGGCCTCCCAAGTTGTCCTTCCTGCTCTGGGTGGTGGGGCACCCACAGTACGGGGGCTTTCATGGTGTCCTCCTACTTTAAGTGGTTGGGGCCCCAGGGTATCCTACCTACTCTGGGTGGTGGGGCTCTCAGGGTGTCCTCCCTACTGTGGGTTTTGGGGCTCTCAGGGTATCCTCCCTACTCTGGGTGGTGGGGCTCTCATGGTGTCCTCCCTACTGTAGGTTTTGGGTCTCTCAGGGTGTCCTCCCTACTGTAGGTTTTGGGTCTCTCAGGGTGTCCTCCCTACTCTGGGTGGTGGGGCTCTCAGGGTGTCCTCCCTACTGTAGGTTTTGGGTCTCTCAGGGTATCCTCCCTACTCTGGGTGGTGGGGCTCTCAGGGTGTCCTCCCTACTGTAGGTTTTGGGTCTCTCAGGGTGTCCTCCCTACTGTAGGTTTTGGGTCTCTCAGGGTATCCTCCCTAATCTGGGTGGTGGGACTCCCTGGGTGTCCTCCCTACTGTAGGGTTTGGGTCTCTCAGGGTATCCTCCCTACTCTGGGTGGTGGGGCTCTCGGGGTATCCTACCTACACTGGGTGGTGGGACCCCCTGGGTGTCCTCCCTACTGTAGATTTTGAAGCTCTCAGGGTATCCTACCTACACTGGGTGGTGGGACCCCCTGGGTGTCCTCCCTACTGTAGATTTTGGGGCTCTCAGGGTGTCCTCTCTACTCTGGGTGGTGGGACTCCCAAGGTGTCCTCCCCACTGTAGGTTTTGGAGTTCTCGGGGTATCCTACCTACACTGGGTGGTGGGACCCCCTGGGTGTCCTCCCTACTGTAGGTTTTGGGGCTCTCAGGGTATCCTACCTACTCTGGGTGGTGGGGCTCTCAGGTTGTCCTCCCTACTGTAGGTTTTGGGGCTCTCAGGGTGTCCTCCCTACTCTGGGTGGTGGGACTCCCTGGGTGTCCTCCCTACTGTAGGTTTTGGGTCTCTCAGGGTATCCTCCCTACTCTGGGTGGTGGGACCCCCTGGGTGTCCTCCCTACTGTAGATTTTGGGTCTCTCAGGGTGTCCTCCCTACTCTGGGTGCTGGGTCTCCCTGGGTGTCCTCCCTACTGTAGGTTTTGGGTCTCACAGGGTATCCTCCCTACTCTGGGTGGTGGGACTCCCAGGGTATCCTCCCTACTGTAGGTTTTGGGTCTCTCAGGGTGTCCTCCCTACTCTGGGTGGTGGGACTCCCTGGGTGTCCTCCCTACTGTAGATTTTGGGTCTCTCAGGGTGTCCTCCCTAATGTAGGTTTTAGGGCTCTCAGGGTGTCCTCCCTACTGTAGGTTTTGGGTCTCTCAGGGTGTCCTCCCTACTCTGGGTGGTGGGACTCCCTGGGTGTCCTCCCTACTGAAGGTTTTGGGTCTCTCAGGGTATCCTCCCTACTCTGGGTGGTGGGACCCCCTGGGTGTCCTCCCTACTGTAGGTTTTATGGCTCTCAGGGTGTCCTCCCTACTCTGGGTGGTGGGACCCCCAGGGTGTCCTCCCTACTCTGGGTGGTGGGACCCCCTGGGTGTCCTCCCTACTGTAGGTTTTATGGCTCTCAGGATGTCCTCCCTACTCTAGATTTTGGGTCTCTCAGGGTATCCTCCCTACTCTGGGTGGTGGGACCCCCTGGGTGTTCTCCCTACTGTAGGTTTTAGGGCTCTCAGGGTGTCCTCCCTACTGTAGGTTTTGGGTCTCTCAGGGTGTCCTCCCTACTCTGGGTGGTGGGACTCCCTGGGTGTCCTCCCTACTGAAGGTTTTGGGTCTCTCAGGGTATCCTCCCTACTCTGGGTGGTGGGACCCCCTGGGTGTCCTCCCTACTGTAGGTTTTATGGCTCTCAGGGTGTCCTCCCTACTCTGGGTGGTGGGACCCCCAGGGTGTCCTCCCTACTCTGGGTGGTGGGACCCCCTGGGTGTCCTCCCTACTGTAGGTTTTATGGCTCTCAGGATGTCCTCCCTACTCTAGATTTTGGGTCTCTCAGGGTATCCTCCCTACTCTGGGTGGTGGGACCCCCTGGGTGTTCTCCCTACTGTAGGTTTTAGGGCTCTCAGGGTGTCCTCCCTACTCTGGGTCCCTTTTCTCTGCAGCAAGTGCCCGATTATAGATGGCTACAAACCACCCAAAATAGCCAAAGAGCGTCCGGTTCCTGGGAATGATGGAGAGCAGAGTGGACTTACTGGGACACAACTGGAAAGCAAAGGCCACGAGAGACGGGGGCTGGGGGGCTGCGATGTGCTTGGGTTTAGCCCCATATTAGCCGATCTAGTCCTTTTATTATACAAAACAGATTGACTTCTCTTATAATAATCATCACCCACTGAAGCGGTCACAGATAACAACACAAGCTTGGATCCACATGTCCAGACACTTCACATGTACCTTATAGGAGAATTCATCTAATGAGTCACGTAGGACTGAGCCAGCAGGACATGGGATACCTGGGACACCCCTCCCCATCTGTGTATTATGGACCCCATAACATTGCCCCCAAATAGATACCACCTGCTGACCTTCAACCCAGATAACACCCCTGAACCCCAAGTCTATTTACCACCACTACCCCCTTGGGCTGACCCCCCCCCCCAGGCCCTGTAACCACTACATGCACATGCTGCATGCCCCCAACACATGAGCACACGCTACATATATTGTATACACTCTACACATGAGCACACGCTACATATATTGTATACACTCTACACATGAGCACACGCTACATATATTGTATACACTCTACACATGAGCACACGCTACATATATTGTATACACTCTACACATACTGAACAGACATCATACAACCTTTCATGTCCAATTGCACAACAACCTGTTAAACTTTAATAGGCTGACCCCTCTCATCAGTGTATATGAGCCACAGAAGTCTTCACCCCACCCCCATCCCCCTCATGCTGCAGGCCATTTAATCAGTTACCTCTGGAGATAGAGGAAGTTTTATAGAGTGCTGTGGAGGGTCTGGTTATAGAGGGAGCTGAAATGGCCAAATTGGTGGAGTGTGTCCCAAACTTCTCAGAAGGAAGAGTCAAAGAGGTGAGTATTTGTACCTCTGTACTAGAGCCCACTCTGGGGGTGCAGCACATAAGGTCACGCAGTGTCCACCTGTCTGACCCTTAGTCCATTCACTTTTTTTGCCATAAGTATTAAAGGTCTGTGTATATCTATAGAGGGGCGCAAATGTAATGAGACTCTGGCCCAAGGATCTTACAGTCTAGTAACAAGACCCTGTCCCATAATGCTTAAAATCTAGTCCTCAAGAGCTTACAATCTAGTGGTATAAATGTGACCGCCCATACGCAGCCACTAGCTTTCTAGTAAATGGACCCTGGTGGGCAGTAAATATATTAAGGGGGAGGGGTATTCTCTATCCTATGTATGGTTCTCCTCTCCTCCCTCAGTTAGTCTCGGAGTGTCCCATCATGGTCAGTCCCACGCTGGTCACTGGTTCTTCCCCTCATTCCCTGCCTGTTTTGTGTAGGACACTAGTCCAGTGGCTATAGCTGCCACATGGGCTATCGGGGCAGGATATAAGAAGGATCTTGGTTTGTGGCTACTCCTTAAGTGCTGCCAGGGGGTGTAGTGGGTAATGTGTCAGGTAGTGAGGGGGTGCTGCCTGGGGGGCTGAGCAGATTGGGGGTCTACTAGGATCAAAAAGGGCTGTATGACAGAACCAGGTGATCTGTTAAGTTCTCATTGTGATGCTCCCATGTTGCTTCTGGATAATAAAGGTCACTGAGGTCAATTTAACTCCTAGTTTGGTATAGTTCATTGTGTTGGGGGGGGGGGGGGGGGAGACCTCACCCTGGCAGTGTGTGTGTGTGTGTGATCTCCCTGGCAGCGCGTGTGTGGGTGATCTCCCTGGCAGCGCGTGTGTGGGTGATCTCCCTGGCAGCGCGTGTGTGTGTGTGGGTGATCTCCCTGGCAGCGCGTGTGTGTGTGTGGGTGATCTCCCTGGCAGCGCGCGCGTGTGTGTGGGTGATCTCCCTGGCAGCACGTGTCTGTGTGTGGGTGATCTCCCTGGCAGCACGCGCGCGTGTGTGTGGGGGGGTGATCTCCCTGGCAGCGCGCGTGTGTGTGTGTGGGGGGGGGGGGGTGATCTCCCTGGCAGCGTGCGTGTGTGTGTGTGTGTGTGTGTGTGGGGGAGGGTGATCTCCCTGGCAGCGCGCGCGCGCGTGTGTGTGTGTGTGGGTGATCTCCCTGGCAGCGCGTGTGTGGGTGATCTCCCTGGCAGCGCGTGTGTGGGTGATCTCCCTGGCAGCGCGTGTGTGTGTGTGGGTGATCTCCCTGGCAGCGCGTGTGTGGGTGATCTCCCTGGCAGCGCGTGTGTGTGTGTGGGTGATCTCCCTGGCAGCGCGCGCGTGTGTGTGGGTGATCTCCCTGGCAGTGTGTGTGTGTGTGTGGGTGATCTCCCTGGCAGTGTGTGTGTGGGGGGGTGATCTCCCTGGCAGTGTGTGTGTGTGTGTGTGTGTGTGTGTGTGGGGGTGATCTCCT